>JAAGNO010028424.1:0-35045 GCA_033439905.1 Ceryle rudis | reverse complement strand
ATATATGTGTATATATATATTATATATCAGCTACCATGTTGCTCAGGGCTGCATCCAGTCTGGGTTTGATACCCTCCAAAGATGGAGGCTTCATAACTTCTCTGAGCAACCTCTTCCAATGCCTGACTGTCCTCATGGTGAAAAAAGGAGACACATAAGCCAAACCTAGGAAACAGCTTTTACACATAATAAACCATCTAATCACCTGATCCATCTTTTTTTTTTTAATTCTACAGGTGGCATAATCACGACCTTGTTTGTCACTTGTTTTCAGCCACATAACATTCTGCACAGCAATACAAATAACTAGGCATTTATTGTTGACTTCCATGCCTGCTGCCTTGCAGTATGCCATCAAGTTTGCATCCAGTTTTGTGAAGCAATTAGCAAAAAATCACTGTGTTATTGTTAACTGTGGTTTGCTCAGATAATTTTTCTGTAGATTTCTTGTAACCAATTCACTGTGGCTTATTCCTGGGTTTGTTATATTAGGCTTAGATTATTTTAAGAGTAAGGAAAACAGATAAACAAGACGAGGCTCACAATGAAATTATACTCTTCATGACCTTCACTCATGAATTCTTAACACATTTTGGATTTACATAGAAACTGTGTTCCCTGAGCTGTGAGAAACAGGGATATAAACCTGGAACCTCCGTCCACACCCATTCTCTGTATCAAAATAACATCTTGCTTCACTAGTCCAACATCAATAGCTGCAACAGTGCAAGACAGGTCTTGCACTTGATCTAGCGGTGATTTGTTTAACATTTTTGTGGATTTGGAAAATAATTTATTTTGTATTTAGACAAACTGTCATTCCTGTTGAATGCAAAATTACTTCCTTATGTATTAAAGCTGCAAGAACTGAACTGTCCTTAAAAAACCATTGGAAAAAAGTGGTCCTTCTCCTACCAAAAAAAAAAATTTAAAAAACAATAAATTAAAATTTATTTTATTTGTGGGACTATCACGCAAACAGTGATTTTTCTGATAACCTACAACTTTGACTTCAATAATAACAAAAAACTGAAAATGTTTTACCATGTATAGGGCAGTTTTCCCAGAGAAATCAAAGGAGGCAATACTGATCAGCATCTGACTCCAAACACACAGCACACGAATAGCAAATAAAACACAGCAAATGTAAGAAAAGAGCATACAGAAAATGCTTCTATGTTTTGAAAATATTTTACCTCTGTAATAAGCAGTTACTGTAATATACCAAAACCCAGACCCATTTGGAAACTTTCCAATAGGTTGGTAATGTCAATGGTATCATTTACATCTTAGATGAAATACACAGATATGGAACTATTTATAAAGCAGGATCAGTTGTGTATCAGTGTACAGTAAATAGACCCTGAGCAATAATATATGTGGGTTTTTTTGTAGCCTATCTGTATTTAAGTCAAACAAGTTAATGGAACTTATAATTTATTTTAGAATGGAATTCACAGTTATCTACTCAAAGTCTTTAGTTAAACAGATACTTTGCAGAAGTTTGTGAGAGTAGTGAGGGATTACGTTTCCAGCCACAACATCAGACAAATAGGATAGGGGCCTGTACCGCAGCCCCTGTACAGCTATTAATGCATACTACAACAGCATACATGTTGTGGAAAGCACTGATTGCTGTGGCTTTGTAAAATCTCTTCAGTATCTTCTCTTTCTGAGTTGGCCTGTTTAGGGACAGCACAGAAGCAGACTGTTATGAAGTGTGTAGGGTGTGAGACTTGCTGTTTCTCCATTTTTATCATTCTTTGGAGGACAGTTTTCCTACAGCAGGTAAGGGGGAGGAAGACTTTTCTACTAAGGGTGAGTTTTGTTTTTAAAGTCAACATATGAAAAGGCTTTGGAAAAAAAAAGGACAAGAACTCCTTAGATGCTGTAAATCAAAATACTTTTGGGGTTTGACTTGCACTTCAGTAAGAGAGAAGTCCCCATCCTGTCAGGTCCATAACCTTAAATCTTGCACTTGGTTGATTGTACATTTTGAGGAAATTTTGGCAAGTTGCATTGGTGACAGAAAATAGAATGCAGAATGATGTCAAGCAAAGAGAAAGGGCACAACTGAACTACCCAGTCCATTTAGCTGTCCTACCGGGATGACCCTCCTCTGCCTAAGGAACATCTCCTACTTAACTACTGTCCATTTGAAGTCAAATCCTGAATAAAAGTCAGGAGGCAGATGAACTGGAAGTTGAGTTTGGGCATGCAACTCATGAAAGGCTACTTAGAGAAAATTATCAAGGGGAGAAAGAGTGGAAACCAACTGTTTGGTTTCACCTGGAGTTAAGTCCTGTCAAAACACAGTAATAAAAACAGCATGATGCTTTGCAGCGATAGGTTTAAACAACAACAACAACAAACCAAGCAACAAAAAACCCTGCCCAGTAATTTCTGAAACAGCACAAATTATGGGATTTTGGGGTAATCTGAAGTAATCTCTTGTGGTAAAAATGTCTGCTCTGCTTTTTGTACTATGCTTTTTATGATTAATTTGGCTTGTAAAGTAGCACTGTTGATACCAGTTACACAAATGTTCTTTGAGTCTTAACATGAAAATATAAGTTCATTTCAGGAACTGCTGGAGGCTGGATGTTTTTCATATCTTGTAATCCTTATTTATGTTACACTCTGTCTATTAAGTACAATACGGTTTAAGTGCATTAACTGCAATGGGAGACTTATATTTCGAGGTGGGGTTATGTTTGGAGAAATAGTTGTTAGGTACATCACTGAGAAAAAAACCAAGCACATAGTGTATTTTCTTTGGATTTGGAGCCAGTGAAGACATTCATAAGAGCTTATTCTGACCCACTGACAAAGGCTTGTTGCATTTAGTTACCCACCTGAATTACTGAAGGATCTCAGGACACTTTCTAAGAAAGGTCTGCAGTCAGTTTCTCACTTTGTTACTGCAGTTTGACATCCAGTGTATTTTAACCTCTCAAGTTTGAAGCTTGAATAGTACATGAAGTTTTGTATGATTTGGTTCCAAGTATTTGACATTCCTCATTTGAAATTATGCTTCGACACAAATTTGCTAAAAACTCATTGTAGTTCTGACCACTTAATTCTGTGAACCCTACAGCAACACTAGCCCTAATTTTGTGGGTTTATTACTAGTATTATTGTTCGCCTTGGTTAGGCTTGGTGTGAAAATACTTTGTGCTTCCCTACTTCTTTACTTTCACCAGTGTGATGTTTTTAAATTAAATATAAATTTTAAAAGGAAATCAGTTATGTGCGTATGAAATTATATAAATTATATACTCTTTTAATTCCAAAACCATAGTTCTATGATATTGTTAAGCACACTTGGAAAAAAATACTGTTTTATTTCTGACTGGGTTTTTTCCTTTGAGGTCAGGCCTGATTTTAGCATTTGATGTCAGGAAAAATTTGTGGCAAACTTTAATTTTTCAAGTGACAAAAAATTTGACACACAATATAGAACATCAGTTTCTTCTTAAATATGGATTTATTGTCAAACATGATCTAATTATGCATGTTAAGATAATTAATTAATGTTTTGCTATTTAGTCCCTGCTCTGGTCTTTAGGGTCTTAAATTACTGCTTTTATAAATTCCTTATGCAAGGAAGAATGATTTATCAAAATCTAAGTGTGGAAAAATAATCTTTTTAGAATCATTTTCTCACAAATCCTATGACAGCAAACTGGAGGAATGTGATGGTCCTCTTTCATTTCTCAAGAGCTTTGAGACTGTAGTTTGTTATTTTATCTTGCAGCATTTTTTCTAGAATATAAACCAGATATTTCCTCAGCAAACTGCTTGGAGAACAAAATGTGAGTTTAAAAATGAAACCTCCTCTTTTACAAAATTGATATAGGCCACAAAATAAACTTAGGTAAGTACTGAAAGTACCCACTTCAGGTCTTTGTATCAGAATGCATGAAGTACAACTTGTGGGTGAAAGTTGCCCCCTACTGTCTGATGTGACATTTGCATACAGAATAGGAATTCCAAAAAATTTGAGATTAGTCTACTCTCCTTAAAGAACATATTTCACTTCTAAATGTTAGAATTTCATGTGGACATAAGGTGCATACAAGATCAGAAGTTACAGGAAAAAAATGAGCTCAAAGTGCGCATCAGTGAAAGCCAACAGGTAGCACTGAACAGATTAAATAGTAAAATTCAGTGATCTCTTTCATTTTATTTAGGCCTGTACATGAGTATGAAGCAGATCTGCCATTTAATTTCTATGTATTTATTCATATACATCTATATATGTAAAATTGGAGGAATTAACTTGAAATGACATTACGCTCTTTCCCGACTTGTTTATTGCAATGGAAATGCCATGGGTTTCTATCCAGTGTGACTACTGTTTAATGTATGATAAAAGGTGAAAAGTCAGTTTAGGAGGGGAAAGTAGAGATTACGGACACAAGGAAATAAATGTGTAACTAAGGAAAATGTTATTGAGATACTGATCAGTGTTTCATTGCACATATTAAGACTTGGAGTTTAAAAAAAATGTAATATTGAGGGAATCTGTATCAGTGCTGGTGTTAAAACCTATAAAGGGATTTGGTTTAAAAATTTTCATTTTCAGTCTCTAGTTAGTTGCTACAGACTACTTCTTTCTGACCTCTTACTTCGATTATACAGTAATTCTAGAGTATCCTCCTGTGATATACCAATCACGCATGGTTATTTTGAGTTATTTTATTCTGTGATAGCCCAACCTTGTGTGGTTAATTTGAGTAATTTTGTTTGTTTGTACAAATCACTGTGGACATTAAAAAAAGAAAGAAAGAAAGAAAGAAGCTTTTAAGTTTTTAAACCACACCTTTTCAGAATACTGTAAATTAACTTCTTGTTTATCCCTTAAATAGTAGTAGATAGTTCAGCTTAACTATCTATGGATGCTTACTGAGAATTTGTCAGCCATGCAGGCTAGCAGTTCAAAATCATTACATGCATAAATAATTTAAAAATTGAGGATAAATTAATCACAAATTCTTGTAAAGCATTGTCCTAGTCACAATGTGAGTGTGTATTCTTATTTTTACTGCACAAATGGTACTTGAAAACAGCTATAGTGGTAACAAAACAATTCCCAATGTTTATGCTTTCAAATTATGTCTGTCAGAACAGTTTGCATGTAAGGATATTAAATGGTTCAGTAATAAATGCCAAAAATAACATTGTAGCAGAGGACAACAGATATCACTTGGATAACATTAAGATTTATTACATTGCTGTTATTAAGTTTTAGGTACCATTTTTTGTTGGATGTTTTTATGAAACAACAGGGTTCTTTTCAAATCATATCCTTCGTCTGCAGTTTCTGACAAGGAATCCTTAAAGCTTTTTACAAACTGTGTAGCACGTAGAAATTACTCTGAAGAGGGAAGACAGGGCGGGAGGGGATGCCTGGAGGTAGTTGGTAGGAGTTGAGGGTATGTCTACAATGGAAAAGTAGCAGCACAACTGTACAAGGACTGAGATTGCGGGGATAATGTATTTCTTAAGGCAACACACATTCTTTTCATATCAGTCCTAGTACCTGTTGCTCCTGTCTGTACTACTAAATTTTTGTAGAAGATCTGTTTCTCTTTTTGAGGATTCATTTGCACTGTTGGGGAGATAGCAACAAGGAGTGTCGGCATGGCAGCAGCTCCTTGAATGTCGCTCTAAATGTTAAGCTTTGCGCACCTACAGGGGACAAAGGCCAAGTTAAAGGAACAGAGATCCATGGAGGTTTATTAAATACTTAGAAAGCCCTTGTGGCTCAGAAATGCCCTGAGCTGAACATAGGTAGAGGGTGAGAGAATATTAGGAGGATGTGTTATATGTTTTTTTTTCCTGTTGTTATTATTTGGGTATGCTTAGACATTGCAGCAATCAGGATAATCAGCCAGACGGACCTTTGATCAGACTCCACTATATAAATTCTAAGCCATTTATATTGGAACGTGACAGTAACTCATATATATTATCCTCTTGGTTGTTAGGCTTTCTACTTTGTTGCTCAAAAGAGCGCTCAACAGTATACTGCATTCAGCACAGTCCCGCTTGGGACAACAGCATAGCAGATGCTTTTAAACTGGAAAAAGAACAAAAAGCAATTGGGAACTGACATAACGAAAGCTGAAGCACAATACAGGTCATGTATTCTAATTGCTCACATTCTTTTTTTCTTGAATTCGTTGCATGATAGAGGTCATGAACTGTACACTGTTTTAAGTTTGGGGTCACAGTGGAACTTAACTATTCCGTAACCCAGTAATCAAATTATCACACTCTGTGGTTTGCTGACTTGCCACTATCTCTATTCTTCCAGCCACTATTATCGTTGTAAGAATGTATAGTTTAGTACGTAACACTTTGAAGTCATTAGTGTATGTGAAAATACATACTTGAATGAGCAACCACTGTGTTGCACAAGTTTGAACTTCCTCTCATCTGAACTGTGATGTGGTCCTAAAATGTTCAGTTTAACAAGGTTTCACTGTAACCCAAACATACCCAGTAAATGTATCTGCATTAAATTAAAACCAAGAAGAACATAACAGTCATATTTGTAAGCATTCACAAACAAGGTCAGACCGAGTTAACAGATTTGAATCTGTATTACTGAAGGAATGTAGAATGATCAACCTAAAAAGCAGCCATCTGGCAGTATTAAAGTTATATTTCTCAGAAAAAAAGGAGACGGGGGAAAAAAAAAACAAACAAAAGTATTCTAATCCTAGAAACTTAAAGAAAGGTTGACCAGATATTTGATGAGGAGATATTTCCAAAGTTCCAGGGTTTTGCTTTTTGACATTTACTATTGTAGTTCAGATTTTACCGTCTGTATGAATGTTGAGTCACTCCTTAATTTCACTTTCATATTGTCACCTTTATATCAAAAGTTACTGAGTTCATTGCTGTTCTTGTGGCACAAGCATCATCACCAGCATCTTACCTTGTCTATGTCTATTGTGTTCCTGCTGATCAAAGTGGCCAGAGGTGAAACCCTACTACTAGTTTTGAATATAGTTGTCTGTATTTGAGAAGATACATTGTATACATTTAAAAGCTTGTACTAATATGCAGTGTAAATAGAGTATAAATAGTATAAATATAGACTTTTTTTATTTTCCTCTGGTTTTTTTCACCCTATAGATTATCAGTCTTAACATATTCCTTAGCTGGTATAGCACAGAAAATGACTACATTCCTCTATTGATTGTGCCTTGAATCAGCATAAAATCAGCAATAAAGAGAAATATTACACTGGGCAATCTGAAGTATCCCAGAGCAAAGGCTGGGTTTTGTTTTGTTTTCAAATGTGTAACAAGGCAAAAATCCATCTGTCAAACTAATAGCATGGTCCTGTTTAAAGAAACAAATTCCTACTTGTGTCAATACATTTACTGTAGTTTCCTATTAAACCTCATTGCAATTTATTACCTTCTTCACTAGATGTTACGTATTTGACTGAAAAGTAGTTGCAATAATGTGAAGTTTTCTAGAAAGTCATGAATACCTTACGTGAGTGGAAATGTGTTCAGTTGCCTGTTGCTCCACAGCCATTAATCTGATGAATAAAGAGTTTGCACATGGGTTCACTCAGAGAGTTAACATCTGATTTTATGTAGAAATATTTGAAAGAAAAAGTACAGCATAGCCTGAAGCCTGTAGAAAGACACTTAGAGATTTATTTAATGCAGTTTCTTGCCTTGGTTCCTATTGTCTACTTAGAAAAGAATGTTGTTTTGAAATGTAAAATGAAATAAGGGGAAACAATTCAAGCAACATTTCTAGTGGACAAAAAAAAAAAAACAAACAACCTTACTACAAACACATACAAAACCTGTCGGTTTTCATTACTCATCTGTTGTTCTGCTATTTCATTACCATCTACATTAAATCAGATGATTCCCCACCTCTGCACTGCTGCTTTGAAGATAAAATAAAGGGGCAGGAACTACCTTCATTTATCAACATGAAATAACATCAGCATTTGTACTGGGATAACATTTATGTCAATAATTCATTTTTAGAACAAAGAATGAAAAGAATTAGTAGTTATTGTTTCTCTCTGGGGAGATAAATGCTTGATACAGGAGCTACTACTCAGTTGAACATGTTAAGTTACAGGGCAATACTGAATCTCAGCTTTATCTTAAGACATATTCTAGTTTCCTGGTGAATTCAGGAAATCCTCAAACATAAGTTCTGTCCCTGTTTGCTGCTTCTGCTATTTTGAATGTATTGACTCCAGGAGGTTGTTAGTTAGAGTTGGAGGGACTGTGAAACAGGTAGGAGGTCTGTATTAATTAGCTGAATTTGTTGAATGACTCATTATTAGAAAGATCGCAAGTACTCAGCCTCTGAAAGTTATGTCTAGTGCACTGGATGAGAATGGTTGGAATAATACTTTATTAGAATTTCCATTTCTTCTTCCTATAATGGTTTTCAATTATATTTAAGAGACTTAGATCTTGAAGTTAACTCTCATGCAATCAGAAATTGCTTCGCTTTGACAAAGAATGTATCATGGTTTATTCATATTATGTACTTGTCTTTAAAAGCAAGACTAGGTGCACCACTTGAAAATACCTTTGTCTTCTCCAGATTGCTATTTTAGATGCTCTTTGCCTCAAGGTTGGGGGGGGAGGTGTTTTGTTTGGGGGTTTTGGTTTTGGTTGTTTGTTTGGGGCTTTTGTGGGTTTGTTTGGTTTTTATTTAATTTTAGAATCTTTTCTGATCTGAGTTGGTAAGTTGTCTTAAACAGGCTCATTTTGATACAAAACAATGCACTAAATCATCTGTTCTGTGTCCGATGTCTTCGGTCTAAAATCTGTTGCTTGCTTATTTCTGAGCAAATTGAATTCCTTTATACAATTGTACATACAAAGTTTTGGGTTGGTTGTTGTTATTGGTTTTCAGAGTTAAATCTGCTGACTTCTACAGATTTTCTAATTATGAGTAGCTGTGAACTATACTCAAATGACAGTTGAGTGTCCTCACATTATATAACGTTCCTGTTCTGATCTGTGTTCCACTGCATATGTGGGGTTGCCCATAGAGACCAGCTGGCCCATGTGCTTGCAAGATAAGCCAGGACTGTTTAGATAGTTCATGGCCAAATACAGGGAGTGAAAGGCAAGAATACGAAAGCTTATTGCTTTACTTTTAGCTGCTCCTGTAGATAGCAAACACTGACTATGCACGAAAGCCTCCGGTCCTTCAGACACCACTTGGAATATTTGTCTCTGACTTGTCTTGTTAGAAGTTTCCATAGGAAGGCTTCCTTTTTTTGCCAAATCTTCATGTATTGGAACAAAACTTGTGTCAGAGCAGGCTTTGCCTTCATTTAGCTTGTTTATTACCTTTAGAAGTTTATAAAAAGATACAGATACAGGCTGTGCAAAAAAAAAGAGGCTTTGTTGGCCTGATGAGGGGTGGAAAATAAAGCCGCAGGTTGAATAAGAGTGGAACGTAAAATAATGCTGTGAAATGAACTGTTGGTGGGGGAAAGGTTTTTAACTCTGAGCTGCAGTCACGTGTCATAGTGCAGTTTTTCATAAGGTGCTGTGTCCAGAAGTGAGTTATTCCAAATGGGTCATCACTGAATTGAGATGAAATTACTTGTGTTACATTACTTTACTTGATGTCAGAGAGATATAGCATTAGTTACATATACTTAGGGTGTGGGGTTTTGAATGAGATATTGACACTTATCAGCTGCTTGTGAAAACTGTTCTCCCTTGATAAGAAAATACGCTGTTAGCAGATCACATCCTGTTGTTCTATTATGAAATTGAATGTACTTAAACTTGGCTTTCCAGAAGAAGTCAAATGCTCTTGAATGGGCAAACCCACTGTATTTAAAGAGTACTTTGAGTAAATCCTTTAACGTTTTTATGTATATTGTCCAGAAAAATGGAGGCATATATGCCCTGGAGTTAAAACACAGATGTGTGTGGCAGATGCAAGGCCTGCATATGGACGTTCAAATCCACATCAAGGCTTGTATCAGCTCAGCATGATACAGCAATTGAGAATGGCTGTTCATAGAGCTCTGGTCAGCATTAGCCAAAAAGACAAAAAAAAAAAAAAGAAACAAAAAATGTCAAGCAGGGTTTGCATTCCACAGTGGTGTTGTAAGTCAGCCTCTGTAAACCTTCCTTCATGTGGGTGCATATCATTCTTCAGGCACATCCTTGGTTTAGACTAACTGTGACTCACATGGATAATGTGTTAATCTGACATCTAATCTTGCTAAAAAATGGATTAACTACTATGTACACATGACAGAATATATCTAGCAAGCGGATGATTTTGCTTTTCCAATGCTCTGTTCCAGTCATCTCTTTCTCCTTTTGTTCAAGGGCACCATCTGCTCATCAAAAATGGGTTACACTCACTTCTACTTCTTGAAGAAAGATGGCTCCTTTTTGCCATTTAACCTCAGAAAATGTTTTTGAGTTTTTTCTCCCTGATAATTCTTCTTGACATTCTCATATCATCAAAGTTAACTATCTTGCCCATAAAGCTATTGAGGACACAAAAACATCTGCAAACCATGCCCTGCAGTTAAATATGTTCCAAATCAGGATTAGTGGGCACTATTTTGTTTTGTTGGGGGTTTTTTCCCCAATGAAAAAAAAATGCCCCAGTCCTTAAACAGAGGATGGATTTCTGAATAACTGAAATGACACCTTCTAATTATCAGCTTTATCTGTAATAAAATTGGAAAATAATTAAACCTTACTTTCAGAAGACATTAACTTCTGCAATATGTTGTTCCTAATAGATTGTGAAATAACTTGATAGGAGTCTCACAAAATACATTGTAAAATAGGAATGGAGTATAGGTCATTCCTCCTGCTGTGGTGATACTAAAACGAGCCTCGTTGGCCTAACTGAAATTCACCCAAAAAAAAGTAGTTGAAAAAATACTGAGGAAGAGTATTGACCTTTTATTCTTGGAAGCAGCAGTATGGATAACTTCAGATTGTCACACAAAAGAATAAATGGAATTGAAAGCATTTAATTGACAAAGACATCTTTGTGACTAATATTCAAAGCTGTCATCTTCCAGACTTCTTAAAAATAAGTAGTTCTCAAGTTCTTAAACAGATAAATTATAAACCACAAAACCTATTATATAAAATATTGGAGCTAGATATTACAAAATTTTTATTTGATTTTATTGCAGTTTTCAGTTGTGGCAGTTTCTGAAGTGAAAATGAATCCAAATTAAAATTTTCCATTATCTTTTCCCAGTAAATGCTGGAGTGTATTCATCTGGATTTTGACTATCGGAGGCTTTCTTGCACAAGGCTGCACACATGCATGTGTTTGGAAGTTTGCTTATGTATTCACTGCCAAGAAGGGTTTTGCTTCTTCAATAGTGATCAGATATTAGTCTGACTGTGTGTGGAAATGTGCACTAAATCAGTGATGAATTTTTCCATATGTCTCGCATAAAATGCAAAAATGGTTATCTAACATAAGCCAGAACACCAGAAAACAAATTCTACTGTCATATATTAAAAAAAGCCTCAGTAGAGTTATGAAATAAATAGCATAACATGTTGATCTTAATAAAATTAATTGCTATTAACAGTTTTAGTTAAAGGATTCTTTTATTTGGCTAATGAATTTCTTGAAATGTGAGCTTATCTTGTTACAACTAATTACGCGACATATTTGCTCCAGGGTTTGGTAGTTTGCAGATACAGGATTCAGTCTGTGGGTCAACAGGTACCCAAAGATGCTGCACTTTCCTTACTTCTCACACGTGGTCTGTGTCATGAATTAGAAGCTCAAGTGTTTTCAAACACTAGAGCTGTAATAGGAGTTCTCTGAACTATGTTGTGCTATGTATGGTTTAAGTACATTGATTTTGTCACCCTAGGACAGAACTGACCTATTTTCTTCACTTCCTCCCTGTTCATTTCTTTATTTATCTAAATAGATCTTTTGTTTTTATAGAGTGTCTACATCTATTAGACAGTATTGTGTAAGTGATTACAAATTAAAATGATAAATAGCTCACATAGGAATTTATAGGGCATCTTTTGTAGAGGTTAGTTTTTCAAAGCAACTTAATTTTATTTTAACTAGGCAGAATCTCAAAAAGTTGTATTTAAACAGAACATCTATGATATTTCACACAATATAACTTCCAGCACATTTCAGTGTCTGGATAGACTAAATTTACTGTCATCCATCTCTATGGACTGCTTTTCCTTGAGTTAAAAAAAAATCATCTGTAAAAATCACCAGGTATCTCTGTCTTATGCCTGAATAAAGAAATTTAAGTAGCTGAAGAGGCTTATTATCAATCATTTAGGGAAATGTTCTGAGTGATGAGAAAATAGCTGTTAGCTTATTGGCTTAAAAAAATTAATCTCCCTTATAGACAATTTTGTATTTTATAAATTACTCCAAAATAATTGGTTCCAAAATTAGCTACGTTAACAAAACCAGGCTTGCAAATCAGTATAGGATATTCTTAACCTTACATTTATAGTCCAAGCCCAACTGAAAGAAACAATTTATAATAAAGAGGATATATCATCTGTCTCTCTAAGAATCCATTACCATGTAATAAACCTAGATATTCCCAAGCGCTTTCATTATTAACATAACATGTTAATTGAATCGGCAAATAATTTTCATCTGAAAATCATCTTCATGGCAATAACTTGATATTAAATATAAATTTACATGAAATGCATAGGGTGTGTGATTGACCCCACTCAACAGTAGTTTGAATTCTGGTTTATATTCACCTCTGTGTTTCTATTCAATGTAAATGTATTGAACCTGGAAGTACTGGTTAGATCAAATTGAGATACTTGTCCCATCTTGAAGTAATGTAACATGAACTGATAATTGCACAACTTTACTGCATAATCAGAAATTCATTTTCACAAACAGGTACTAAAAAAATAGTAGGTTTTTGACAATTAGTGCATGTAAAACTGAGTTTCACAGATGTTTACCAGATGGTAACCTCGGTCTCAAAATAAACTCATGTACCTCTTCATTTCACATAAATTAAGGGATATAAAGTATTTGCCATCGATGGCTATCTTTTATATCACCTGTGGCTCGTATGTATTTGAGTATTGTTCAAGAAGCTATGTGATACGAATCCCGAAAACCATAGATGGGCTTGTAATTACCTTAAACTGTCGATTTTGAGTGAAGTGACCCAGTCCCATTCCACAGTGCATTAGAGGGTCCCTATTTCTACTTTCCACCTGTAAGTTGTTCTGTTCCTTCCCATTTATCTCCTTGGCTTTCTTGAGAGTCACCATGGGGCACGTGAACTTCTCAGTGTGCAGGTTTTAGAACTAGACAGATTTGCCAGCCATGATACAAAATTAAAGGTTTTGTTAACTTTATAAAATCATCATCATAATAACTAATAGTAGTTGTGGTGTTCTAATTGTTTCTGGTTGTTCCAGCTCTCCATGTTCGGACCTTTATTCAAATAGTAATCCAGTGCCAATAGTCCCTGCATATATATTTTGACTTCCAGAACATCAGTGATACCAGTCATTTCTTGGAGTTTGAAAGGGATGAAATACCTTTAGAATTATGAAAGAATGTACTGGTTTGCTATTTCTGTTTATTTGTTTTGTGGTGCTTTGTGTTTGTTTTGCTGCAAGGAATCAAGAAATACTTGATAACAAGTCAGTTATAGGAAGGAAAGGATTAATTATACTCATGAACCACAGTGGTAACTGTAGATATATTTTACTCCTATAAATAGCTTCTCTTTTATCTAACATCTTTCACTCAGATGGTGCTAAGATCCCTCCTTCCTTACTAAGATTCCTACAATCCATATTTCAGCAGTATGTTTTATATGTAATACAATAAAATCCACAAATGTGCTGTTACCTTGCCTTTTAGTACAGTAGCATAAAATTTTGAAAGGAATAATGGGTGTAGGGGATGAATAAGAATAGTCAGGTTTGGATCTCATTTTCTAAATGAATTCAGCTGGACTGACAGCCCTAGAGGTGCCCTTTAGCAGAGAAATTGTTAGAGAAAGTTAGATTAGGTGATAATTGCAGGACAGAATAAAAGTTGAACAACTGTTTTTCTTCTTTCTGGATTTTTGAGGAGAGCTGAATTGTTTCAGCATATTGCAAAACCAGGAAAGCAGTGGGCTTCTCACATTGTTTGTCCAGAAAATTAAAACCTCAATAATGTAAAAATGCTGAAAAGCCTCTAAAAATATTCTATGACATTCCAAACTTGCATTGCCAAGAGGGTATTTACTTATGTTAGGGCTCCATCTACAGTCATGAGGAAGAACATTTTACCATTGATGGCAGCTTTCTCTGCTTCTGGGGCTTCACTGATTCACCTTGTCGAACAAAATTAATTCTTTCCTTTTATTTGGGTCAGCATATTTCACGCTAATTTGCAGCCACAGTTCAAGTAACTGATACCTAGTTATTCCCAGGAAAGCAGCAAATAATGTTATATTGACTATTATATGGTGGTATTCTGGCAGGTTGGCTTAAATGTCAAGTAGTTTCACTATCAAAAGGCTAGTAGGGATAGAGCATCTTATCATAGAATCTCGCATATTTATCAAAATCCATTTTTAAAATTGTTAAGATTTTTGCCCCCTTTCTATTTCAGTTTGAGAGGCTCTTCAAGAACATCGTTCCTCAGATGAGAAGCACTGTTAATGAGCTTCTTGTATCCTCTTGATTTTAAGCCACTAGTGACTGTGAGTTAAAATAGATGGGATGCAATTCTCAGCCTCTATTGAAGGTAATGTTTAGAAACAGTTATAGTGCTTAATGTACCTAAATAACTGAAATGTGCTCTTTTATTTGGTACTTCTTGCCGTCCACAAACAAATTGCAATCTGACCTAGGTCTTCCATTTCTTTGAACAGTCAACCAGAAGAGAAGACGACCACTTGGGAGGAAAATGGAAGCTGAGCAATATGTTAGTGCAAGTATGTTTATTTCTCTCCTACTGTCTGTATGCTCATCTATTGAATAATTAATCTTATATCATTAAAAATAAGTATACAAGAAATACTGAAATCTTGTTCTTCACTTATAAAGCAAATAGAAGTAGGTATTGAATTAGAGGAAACAGATAAACAGTTAAAAGAGGGCTAAATGTGGGACAACACAAAGCCTTTACGTAGTTTACTGAAAGTCTTGCACTTAAAGTCTTGCACTTAAGCAAATAGACGCATGAAGTTGATAGAACAAAGCTTAGAGTTACAAAGATCAGTCTCACAGGTTTTGTATATAAATAGTTAATCTGTAGCAATAACAGCTGAGATACCAACTGCATATTAGTAACTGCTAAGAAATGCATGGAATAGTGGGCATTTGCTTGAGCATGATGAAGCACATGAAAAAGTTGTAGGAATCTAAAAAGAGTAAAGAATGGCACAACTGTTGGTGGAACGTTGGACTTTAGAAAAGGGAGACTGAGTAATTGAAGTAATGGATAAACAAATATTGGGGGGGAGGGTAATAGTTATTAACTTTAATACAGAGCACACCAAAAAAATCTGTTTCTCAATTTTCTTCTAAAAGATCTCACACAAAGCGAGTGCTTTCTCTGCATTCATTTGCAGCGGTCCTTCTCCATGCAGTTACAAAAGTCTTAGCAATAGGTGTCTACTGAGGGTATATTTAAGTTGCAGTCTTGCTCAAGCAGCGGGGAGGTAGGCTACCTTCCTCTCCGCTCAAAGAGAATGCACATGTGATTACTGCAGAGCAGATGATGGTACCCTCTGATACATCAAAACTGTCATTTGCTAATGTTTTGTGGATCTGAAACTGGAATGGGTGTGTGACTGTTTCATTCTTCTGACAAACATTCAGGAAACAAAGGAAAATAAAATGAGTTGCAAAATGAGAACAAGCAGCTCTAGCATATGTTGCTATAGGAAAATATTGCAGAGAGTTGGGTGTGGGCACAAAAATTATCTCTGTAGACTAGTTTCATTGCAGTGCTTACCACTTACATGAGGAACAGCAAAACTATTAAAGAAACTAGCCAGATAAATATCAGTTAAATATTAAATAGTTCTCCAAATCAACAAGACTGAGCCACTGCAAACTTGAAAATATGGGAGAAGCAGTTGTTAGTGCACTTATCTCACCATTTGCCAGTAGGGGGAAGGGAAATTACAATTCGTAGAGGCATAAAAAGTGCTCACAGTAAACAAAAAGCTTGTGGTACTATATATTTGGCCAAATATAGGAAGTTCAGCAAAATAATTTTGAAGGTTTTGGGGTTTTTTTTTTTAATCATGTGTAGCTAATACCCTTAACACTGGCAGGTTTCTAATGCTCTTCTAGAGTGGATTGTAAAAAGATATTAGCAAGTAGAAGGAAATGAAGAGGACAGGACAGACCCTGCTTACAGGTGTCTGGGGTCATTTAAAGTGATGGCTTTTTGTCTTGTGTTGTAAGTCTCACCCTGTTTTACAAGCTTACAGAACACAGTTGCTCTCTCTTTTTTTTTTTTTTTTTTTTTTTTTTCCCCCCAGCCTACCTAAATTGTGTTTTGATGCATGCAAAATTTTGATGAGCATGGGCTAGTACATTTATAAACAGAGTAACCTTACAATATGAATTTAAAATTCAATCCAAAGAAACATGAATAGTTTTTAAAACAAGGAAATTATTTTGAGTACAAAATCAGCGAGGGGAAATTCTCACAGTGAAAAGAAAGCTGAGGCTGCCCAAAACTTGCCAACTCTTTGGATGCTCACATATGTTCAGAGTTTTTAGGCCTCCTATTACAAAAAGTTCATTTGTAGTTTGGCCAGAACAGCAAAACCACTACATAAGTTCAGTAAAGAAAGGAAACCATTTTAGTGATCAGCGGTGTGTGATTTAGCATTTTGAGAGTTAGAGAGGATCTTGCGATTGCTCCTGTTTTAACTTCCCTGTATTTCAAACCCCCTTTCATATTGTGCGCAGCTGCTAACACTTACAGTTTGGGGATAGTGTTGACACAGGAACACAAAGGGTTTGAGATACTGCTAGCTTATTACAAGGGTGGGAGGTCAGGTGGAGGTCATGTGGGGGTAGGAGTTTTCTAAAGATAAATTGTTGCAAAAGTAACTCATGACTATGGTTAAAGACTGTTCTCTTAGCTGGTAATTTATGATCAGGATAGACTATGCATCTCATTCAATGATTCTCTAGATTCAGGTATTCTGAAGGAAAGTTGCCAGGCAGTTACAGATCTACTGCAGTGTGCCGCAGACTTGAACTCAGTCATGGTGATGTTACTGTTGCATTCGTATGGCATTTTAATGGCCAGCTGCAGATATTTCTATAAACACATATGAGTGGGGAGGAGGAAGCCTTTTCTGTTCTAAACCCATGAGTTGCTGAAACTGAAAGTAGAAACTTGAAATTTGTGCTATATATAAACAAGCAGTTGATAAACTCCTTACTTGAGAAAGTATCTTTTTGAGCCATCACAAAAAAGTCTTATTGTTCACTATGTGAAATATGAAATATTCTCCTACAGATGAAAAACGGTTGATGATGGCAAGGCCAGGGCATTGGTGCGCAGAGAGAAATGTGGCTGGTACGTCAGATCACAGGACGTAGGAAAGATGAACAGAATCTGGTCTCTCTAGGTGTTGGCTCATTTTAATTATGCTGATTGGGCCTCTCCAGTGATGGGTACTTGTAACATCAGACTACACTTAATTTTTTTGAGAAAGAGGAGGTAACATCATGATTTTTTAAACTGCTGGACTGCAGGAACCTTGGTATTTTGCATGTTACACTTGGACCTGAGTGAGGTTCTCACAGTTGAGCAACTATGGACATTTTCACAAAAAAGACCTATAAGAAACCAAGGAGAAGCTGGTTGCGTTTGGGTGAGGTTAAAGACTTAATATGTTTTAATAAGTTTGTCATTTTCTCTAGCCTGTAGAGAATGGTAAATTTTTTGCAAAGTGACTCAGATCAGGAATTTAACCAGACTGACAGGCCACCTTTTTGGTGGAAACATTTCTTGCCAGAGAGAAAAAGAGAGCTTAGACCAGTAGGGTAAGTATAATCTGGGTAAATACCCTCGAGATTTCATACAGTGTTTAGTAGTAAACTGGAAAAAAATACTGTTCTCATGGATGAAGTTCCTAAAAAGGAAAAACAAAAAAAAAAATTTGGATGATGTAGAAAACCTGTAGATAAAAATTATGTTTACGATTTGTATATGTTCTGCAAAAATTAAAACGTTCTAGCAGGTAAGGACACTTAGCTATACTTTTTATAATGTCTTCCAGCATAATTTTACAATCCTGGGAGAAAGAAAAGCAGGAATTCCAATAAAATACTGACACGTATATAAGAAGTAATGAATGGGATGCATTGAGTCCCAAGACTTTGTTCAGTTGTTCATAAGGAATAGATGATGTGATAACAAGGATTTCAGTAAAATTGCCTCAATATAATGATTGTATGATGTGCTGACTAACAAGGACTTTGAAGCAAGATGCAAAGAAACAATTTCCATCTGTTCAAAAATGTTGTAGATTCTTTATAAACACAGAGGATTAAAGGAAAAAATCCACCTGATTTCAGCATCTGTTTCTTTTCAGATGGAAACAAATGAAGTTTAGTATTTTTTTTTGCTGTTGAAGTGGCTTTGGTGAGGTTTTTTTACTTGTTTTTTTCAAAACTCAGGTAAAAAAAAAAAACAAAAAAACCAACAGGTTAACTGTATGTCCAAAAATAACAACTTGCTGTTGTGTCCATAGAGAAAGAATTTGGATTCCTATCCAAACCATATGTTTTTCTGTAAAAGTCAGAAGAGGTGAAAAAAAAAAACCTCAGAACTTTGAAGCCAAAGAAATTTTGTACGAGATGAACGTGTCAGTATGCTTCAGCTGGCAAATAGTGAGCGAGTTGCCTACAGCCCCCAGGCTGTTCTTACACTGCGTGGCAGTCACTGCACTGAGCTACGGTTTCACCTGATCACTGTGATACAGATGAGACCTTCACAATTCCTTTCTCCTCCAGCTTTATTTATCTGAAAATTCTACATACCCTAAACTCTTCTTAAAATTCTGCTTGTGGTAACTCTAATTTTAATGCTAAATTATGCTACCAAATTAGTTGATATTAATGCTCACTGAAAATTGAGAGGTTGGAGTTGAAAAAGTAGGAAAAATTCTATTCTTTGAGTTATCTTGCTGGTCTTAATCAACATCAAAATTCACCATGATTCAAATCAATCTACCTTGTCACCATCAGAGTGCAAAGCATCCATCTGAAGAGAATGCTTAAGGCCTTGACATGTAAGGCGTTTGACTGGACTTTCCACTCTGTAAAGCATCCAGTGAACAGCTGCTGTACAAATGGATTCACAGAAGTCTCATGAGCAAGGTCAGTCCTCAACTTTGGCTTTTCTTTCATCTGCTCTCGTAACCCTTTGCCTTAAAGTGTTAACATGTCAAGCTCAAAGTTGTTTGCAGCTTTCTAGATGTTTACTTGCTAAACTGTATTTTCCCTTATTGGCTTTTGTCCCCTGCAAGGGAATAAAGTGCTCAGAAACTGATAGAGATGGGAGAACATATATAGCTTTAAAACAATACGGCCGTAAGGGAGAGTGTTATGATGTACAGACTACACTCAGAGTTAAAGCAGTTACATATTTGGGCTTGGTATTTTTACTTTGAATTTATATCGATGCCATAGCGGAAGCATAACTTTCACATGCATATCTGCTTATTGCTCTTTTCCAGTCAAATGTATTACAGACAGAGAAGTTTAACTTTATTTATCTTTTCTGGTTAAATATATATACAGAAAATAAAGGAGACAAAACACATGACTGAAACTATAAGACATTTGCAGGTAAAATGTGAACATTTTCAACCTTGTTTATGAGCAAACAGAAGAAAGTTCTGCTTTTAATAATACATATTTATCTCTTTTATTTTGTCGTTGGTTTTTTGGTGGGCTCAAATGTATTAGCCAGCATAACTTACCTAAATGAAAGCTGCATGTGGTAGAGTAGAAAGGAGCTAATATTTGAATTGTGTAAACATCAAAGATAATATTTATTTAAGTTGCAATGAAGTGATGAGACTGACAGAAAGTAGATCATGCTTATGAAAGACAAGAAACTTTGTAATGGTGAGATGTGTGAAGTTGTAGATTAATTTCACAAATGGGGTTAGGGAATCCCCACTGCTTAAGAGTCTTTAAAGCCATTCTAAACATGATGCGTGGTCTCAAGCATAATCTGGGACAGACAAAAAGAGTGAATTATGAATGACAAAGGCTCCTACCCCATCTCGGTACTTAACATTTCACAGTTTGACCTGTAATAATGAGGGTTATTGACAATTTTGAGCAATTATACTGCTGACAGTTATTTCTTAAAAATCTCTGTTGTGATTCAAATTATATGGCTTTGTTGTTTCGTACACTGGGAGAATCAACATGAATTGTTGTAATACTGCCTTAACGTTCTGAAGGCTCATTTGTGTTCTCCAAATACATGTCGGTGTTGAGAGACTTTTAGGATATGAACATGTGAATAGATGCTGCTCTACACTAGGAAGCTCTGCATATGGTCACCTACAGATCTGTCAGTCAGCTTCCTTTGCAGCACGTTACCACATCTTCGCAATGCCATCTTTCTGCTTTAAACTCCCTGTGTGAGGCACAAGAGGTCATTTGCCTTCTGCTGATATGGGAGCTGTCTGGCCGGGGCCGTGGACTATGAGAGATGTTGTGTGTCTGGGTGTGCAGCTGAGGAATGCATCCTTTAGCAAGGCGCCCGCTCAGAGGAGTCCTTTACAGACCCATGCATCACAGCTGCTGATTAATGCCACTCAGGGTATTCTGTTTGGCACATACTACAAATATTTGCATAGGGAGCCAGGTCCAGACCTAGATCATGTGAGATCCAGAGGATCCATTATCTCCATTGGTTTTCTAGGCTAGGGAGACTACAGTGCCCCACTGGGGCCTAACTGAGATGTGATAACTGCTCTTCTGTAGGTTCATACCCAAATTTACCGACTAGTGATTTTCCAATGCAACACATCTCATTTTCCTTGGTGTAGTCTATCTAAGTAGAAGATTAGTTGTGTTAAATAGTTATTTTTGTCAGTTGTTACTTTGTAACTTGGAATAACTTGAATTTTAGAAGTACAAATATTTTTCCTTATTAGTAAAATGTTACAGTTGTATAATTAATAAGGTCCCATGATAAACCCAGTGAGGTAGTACTGAAGTTGTAGTAGGTTGTAACTGCAATTTTACTTGAGAAAGCTTAGCTAGAAAATACCATGTGACTTGCCTGAAGTCACACAGCAAAACCTTAAGAAAACCAGAACAAGTTTGGATTTATTCTATCTATTGTTTTAAATATAAAAGATAGTTCTTCCAAATAAGACATGTAGGGAGAAATTACCACGGTTGTATACCCCAGAAAATAAATAGATTATGCAGTAGTGTACATCAGCATATATGTTTGCACTTGCAAGTTAAGATCAGTCATCAAAAATGTCATTGTATGAGGTTTAATAAGACCAAATGCAGGGTCCTGCACCTAGGTCGCAACAACCCCATGCAGCGCTACAGGCTTGGGGCTGAATGGCTGCAAAGCTGCTTGGCAGAATAGGACCTGGGGGTGTTGATTGACAGCCAGCTGAACATGAGCAGCAGTCTGCCCAGGTGGCCTAGAAGGCCAACAGCATCCTGGCCTGGATCAGAAATGGTGTGGCCAGCAGGAGGAAGGAAGTGATTGTGCCATGGTACTCAGCACTGGTGAGACCGCGCCTCGAGTACTGTGTCCAGGTTTGGGCACCACAGTAGAAGAATGACACTGAGGTGCTGGAGTGGGTACAGAGGAGGGCAACAAAGCTGATGGGGAGATTGGAGAATATGTCTTATGAGGAAAGGCTGAGGGAGCTGGGATTGTTCAGCCTGAAGAAGAGGTTGAGAGGAGACTGTATTGCTCTCTACAGCTACCTGAAAGGAGGTTCTAGTGAGGCTGGTGTTGTCCTCCCTGGTAACTCACAACAGGACAAGAGGAAATGACCACAAGCTGCACCAGGGGAAGGTCAGGTTAGATATTAGGAAGAATTTCTTTTTGAAGAGCAGTTAAGCATTGGAACAGGCTGCCCAGGGAAGTGGTGGAGTCACCATCCCTGGACGTGTTCAAAAAACATGTAGATGAGGACATGGTCTATTGGTGATAGAGGTGTTGGGTAGATGGTTGGACTTGATGATCTCGGAGGTCTTTTCCAACCTTTACAATTTTATGATTCATCTCAAATGAAAATTTTAATAAGAATGTGCATTTGAACAACTATACAGCTTTATTATCTGAGCTGTGGCTTTCTCTTAAAATGCATCAATATGCACCTACTTGAAAGATTTCTAATATTACTATATTAAAAATCTTATTATCAATAATAAAAAAAAAAATCTGTGGAATAACAAATGATTTTTCCATATGCAAAAATCTTTAGAACTGTGTGGTCTAAAAATGAGACATTTCCAAATAAAATTGAGCTATGCAGGAGAAATTGAGGGAAAAGTCCTTAAGGTGACTTTACAATGAAAATGAAATGTCTTTTAGTAAGTTTCAGAGGTACAATATTACAGACTAGTAGAATTGTATCTCATTAATTTCAAACATAGAGTTTATGTGAGGCTATTTGATTATAATTTGATTATCTGACCCTGTAATTAAAGTTTATTGCCAATTTCGAAGCTTATGTGTAAAATGAACTGGTTTTCTTCAAAGCAATATACAATCCATTGGACTCATTGACTTCTAGTTTTGCATTTAAATCGAAAAGTCTGTTATAACATGACAAACAGGTTCAGTTTTTGATCATTAATCCTGCTAAGCAATATTCATAAATTCAATTTTGAATCAGTTGGAATACTTTTCTTTTATTAGTTTCTGTGTTATTAAATGAGATTGTTTCTGACTAATATATTTCTGGACTCAAACTGTAGCTCCAAGCTGTTATTCAAATCAAATAACATGCCCCTTACTTGTGCCTAGCACTAATAAATGCCAACTTGTGATACATTTGCTGGAGACTGTCACGAATATTAAAGGAGGCAATAATGCCACTAATGTCTCTAAGTAAGCTTATTTTTCTAAAGGGCTGAAATCAGTCATCCTACCGAGGGGGGCAAAGGGGGAAGAACCTTTAAGACTTAAAGCCTAAAGCATTATTTTACTCAGCTAAACATTATTATTGAGGAGGTAAATGACCAAGAAATTACCACTGGAGAGAATGAAAAATATAACATGTAACTTCTGGTGCCACCCTGAGCAACAGAAATGCATCCACTGGCTAAGCATATGCTGGGTTTAGTAGAATTGCATGTTCATTGGTTTGGAGGCATGTTTTTCTCTCTACGAGTGTTTGAATTAAAGGAAGGAAAATAAAAAACAACACCCTTTTATTGTCAGCCACCTACTTCAGTTCTTTTGAGATATTACTGGTAATAGTTAGGGATTTGGGGATAGAACAGAAGTTTAACATGTTTACATAAAATTATCTAAATAGGATTAGCTTGTCTAAATTGTCATTCTGCAATCTGGACAATTTGGGAAGGACTGTATTGGGTGGGGAAGGGGGGATGACTGCAACAGAGCGATGTAGCACGGGCCCCACCTGTGTCCCGGTTAGATATAAGGGCAATGCTGAGATCATCAATCATTTTACCTATTTCACTTTTTCTCATCTCAGAATATTCCCTCTTTTTTATGTTGGAGGTAGAAGACTGATAATGAATGTCTGTTCTATGACTCTATGCCTTTGTGGTTTTTTATGCCATTTTTAGCCACATATTCACCCTTTATTTTTCTCTAGCTTTTCCTCAAATGTTTAAAACTTAAGAAAGAGATAGTTGTGTTTTGTATTTTGTGCAGTATGAATTCTTCTCTTTCCTACTTTCTCAAAAGTTTTGAGTGATAATCTTTTTTCTTTCCTAAAAATAAAAGTAGAGAAATCTCACATCTTTATTAAAGTTTATTGGTGTCAGTATCACATGGTATGACTCACTTTTTTCTTTTTAAATAATCATTTTAAATACAGTAACACAGTAAATAGAGTGGTGCTTTTAATTGGAAAGGATGAAAGGATTGAGACTAAATCTGATGGTCTGGTTTATGACTGCCTTTAGTTTAGTTCTGTGTTGTGCAGAATCTATTCCAATACTATTAAGTGTACAAAATGTCTGTGACCTCTGCGTTATTGTTCCAGAAAGGTGCTCCTTCTTACGGACATCACTGAGAATTTTGTAGCCCGGCTGAATGCCTGTTGTGCTCATGTATTCCGTTATGGCCTCCAGCCATACCACCTTACCTCGGGCAGTGTTCTTGTCAGAGTTCATAAGCTAGCAGGTCACATGAGATGAGGTATGAACAGGATACCTGCAAGGAGTCATCACTTTACCCCCTGAGCTAGAAGGGAACCCCATACCTAGTACTTCACCTGTGGATTTTCAATTTTTCATGTAAAACAGAAACTAATCATGGCTTCTTGGCATTAGAGATATTATTGGACTATGCAGAGCTGAGGTGGAGCTACAGTTCAGAGAAGAGATGAACAATACTTGCCTAAAGTATTTATATTTTTAATGGTATAATGTTGCCTAGTTTCACAAATGCTGTGATCCTCCCAAAGAAGGATTCATATCGGTGCTTCCTCTATCTGTAGTATCTCATTTTTCTGAACTGCAGTTTGAAGCCTTCTAGGTTATTTTTAAAATGGCAAATTTTTATTTGACACTTGTTATTATAGACCTAATACTGAGTTCTTACAATGCATATAGTAAGGCAACAGACTGTCATATATAATGCAGTTTATGACTGATAGCATGTGATCCTAAGCTTGTATAGTATGATGCAAAAATCATATGAAATGTTTTTCTATTTCTATCTTCTTATGACCAGCATTTGGTCCTCAAATTCTGAGTTAGAACAACCTCAGCCTGCATGGTATGAAAGAATAACTTAACTGTTATGTAGGTAAGATCGATGCAAAAGTCATTTTTGAAAAGGATTCCATCTACTGTTGAAACCACGTTATATACTGCACTGTTTTGATATTACCAGTATCTAGGTAAATCTAGGACAGGATTTAGTAGCCAGGTCCTTTTCAACATGTAGTTATCTCCCTAGTAGCTTCGTGTGTGTGTGCATTAGTTAAATTGTTGATGTGCACACCTACTATTTCATTGACATTGTTAAAGGAGCCTAAAAGTTAAGGAGTTACTCTTTTAGAGTGGAAAAACCTGCAACCGTAGGAAATTCCATTCTGATTTTTACATAAACCACAAATTACTAATCAATGTCCAACAACTGGACCAAGTTAGTACAATAACCTACGGAATCCTCTCGTTCCTTTTTGTGGAATTAATGTCATCTGATGGTTTTAAATGATAAATTATAGTATTTGTCTAAATTCAGTTTTTACTATAACATGGATTATACAACAGATTATAACAACTGTTATAACAAATGAATTTTGTACTAAATATTTATTCTATTGAATTTATTTTCTTTTTCCCTACATCATACCCCTTGGACTACTCATTAGAGTTTGGAGGGCTTGCATCATAGAAACTGTGTCTGTGATTTCTTTCATGTAAGTACATTATAGAGGGATGAAGTATTTTTTTATCAAGCCTCAGTTATTCTGAGCATGTCAGCTCTTGAATGCCTCTGATGAAGTTTACTTGCATAAAGTTGAGCATAAAATTTGTAGGAATCTGCTCAGAGTATGCAGAACTTTGCAAAGCTGGTCTCTTTGAAATATGTCCAAATAGATATTCAAATCACTATTACAACATAAATCAGAAATGCTTTCCACATTTTACAGTGTACTTCATATGACAAGAACATTTCCTCTCAGATATAATTCTTTTTCAAATCTTCAACTTGATGGTACTTGATGGCAAAATAATGTTAACTGAAGTGTGGCATAATGCTGTTGCTTGTTCACATTCAAATTTTAAGTACTAAAAAAAAACCCCACAAAACTGAGTGGTGGAAAGAGAACTACTTATGTGATTTATCCACTAAAACAAGTTCAACTTGTAAGCCCAGATTTATTCATGATGTTAGTGCCATTACAGCCCTGCTGATTTTATCCCTGATGCTTTTCTTCTATGGGTTTTGCTGTCAAAGCTTCCCAGTCACCTTGGTTAATTCATTCCGTGTGCCAAAAGCAGTTGTCCTAAGTTCCATACTGATGGCAACATTGTGAGACTTTGGAATCTGAGCAGTTATGGTGTCATAAGGGAGTCATTAATGTAAGAGTGGCTTATATGGAGGCCTGAAGGCCCATACCAATTAATCACATTCCCTAATGAAAGGTATTGATTTAATCCTTCTGATGGCAGGTCTGTCAGAAGTGTTACTGTCCACTGAAAGTACAAATGTGTAAATGGACATCCCAGCTAAAGGCAGCAATCTTTCCAAGTAACATTTTACATTATTCAGATCATTCTGCTTGTTTTCCTCCTCCTTGTGCCCCCAGCCCATGTCTGTTATTGATATAAAGGTTGAAGCTCAGGCAGCTTAACTGTTATGTGGAATGACCTTTACTTTTAATATTAATATATTATTGTAAAGTCTACGAGACTCATAAATGCAATTTTAGAACTCATATGAAATGCCATGTGCTGAACCTATTGCAACTTTTCCTCTAGTCCTGTGGCAGGTTGCAAACTATGTGAATTAATATGCATCATATTCTTTCCCCTTTATTTACTTAGAGAGGTTTGCAGAGCAACTTTATCAAGAGTAACATTATCAAGAGCTTTCCTGCAAGCTTCTTTATCATATTCACATCCGTGTCTGCTCGACACTTGTCACTGTCAATCAAATCGCAATAATACGCAGATGATTTGCTCATTTGGTTTAATAAAATCTCTCTGCTTATTTGCACTGCAGTCATTATGCCACATAATTGCTCTGCCGCTGAGGTGAAAGGCAGCCAGTTGCCTGGGGGATAAGAAGAGACTATTGCTATATGAAGGATTTGTTTCTTTGCCTCTGTCTCTCCCTAGTCACTCATATCCCTAAAATTAATATTGTGTTTGAATCCAGTCCTGCTATTCTTATGCAGGCTAACATTGTTATTACTTATTATTTGGATGTGAAGTCATTTATTTTTAGTTTTGATGTCCAAGCTGTCAAGCTAAATTTCATTGTGTGCTGCCACATACAATTTTTAACTGCCATTTAAACTCGATTCAAAATCCAAATTATGAAGAGAACATGTTCAAAGGAATGGGCTGACAGGAAGTATAGCTACAATTTTTATTTCCCAGGAAATCAAAGTATAGATCTTGTTATTGTTCTGGGGTGGAGATATGTGCAGTTTTCATACTTCATAATCTTTTTTGTATTGGCTGGACACTGTGATTCAGAAATAGAAAAAAGGGGCTCTTTATGCATATGAGCAGCCCTTAGGGTGCAAAACAAAGGCATTCACTTCCAGAAATGATACAGCACAGAACTAGCTCAACTTACTGTTGTAAATTCATGAATGATTTGTACTCCATTTTCCAGTAGATTCTGCTATGATGGATAGTGGAAGTAAAAATGAGGAATCTATCCATGTAGCACAAAGCTTACCTCCTTCAGTGCACAGTTAACATAGCAGCCACTGCCATGTGATAATAATCACGATCCCGTATTTTGGGGGTGATTTCATCTCAGTGGCATACTCATTAGGAGCCTAAAATACCTCTATTTTTAAATGTATTGCAAACAGCAAGCACTTACTGGTTTATTCTAAAGAAAATGAAAAACTAAACCTGTTAAGAGCAGAGGGCTTGGACCAGACAATCTTCCAGAAGACCGTTCCCACCTCATCCTTTCGGTAATTCAAGGATGCAGAAGTGCCATATGACTTGTAAAAGTGCTTCATATAAAGGATATAAAGATATAATATTATTTATTATCATAATTTGGTAAGGAATACTTTTATAGTGACACCAAAATATTAACCTGCATTACAAGTTGTAAAGAACTTTATTTTGTCTGATTGCTTGGGGCTTTGTGAGGGTTTTCGTTTTGTTGTTTCTGGATTTGTGATTTTTGTTTTGTGTTTTTGTGGGGTTTTTGTTGGTTTTGTTTGGGTTGTTTTTATAAAAGTACAGATCTACTTAGCTAATTTTAGGCCTGACCAAATCCATGCTCCAGTCAATAGGAGCAGATTCAGAATATTTTCTGGTAATTAAATGGTAGGTAGGTTTTAAACCAGATTTCTAAAGAGGCAAGCCACGGAAAACTTCAACACCAAGCCCTAAAAACTGTTTTGAAACAAATTCCATACTTCAGATTAATCACAAAAACACTTGGAGAGGAAGGAAGGAGAGTTTAGTTTTCCTGTTCTTGTGGTGGTTGTTGATCCTTTCCAATCTCTAATATTAAAAAGATCATAATTCTAAACACGCTTATTTTGCTGTGGTGGCTGATTTGGCATTATGAAATATAACGAGCATTTGGAAGAAATGTTAACTATTATACACCCAATGGTTTCCTCACACAGAGGTACATCTGCTGTGTCATTGTTGTTTCAATGCTGGATCACTTTCTCCTTTTACTGTACAATCCATTGCATGTTTCTTTTTAAGAGGATGCTTGTGCAATTTGCAACAGGAAGTAGCAACAGTCTTAAAAAGAAATTGTTGCCTATGTTTACTTCTGTAGAGATTTCTCAGGTCCAGGAAAATTGTTTTTAGAAGTTGATAGGATGTTGAAGTGTGTATTACAGAAAATGAAAATAATAAGAGGTTTTCTAAAAATGCGGTGCTTAGCTTGTGTGTGGCTGCAGTAACTACTTAAATAAGATATTGGTGTGTTTGGATTAGGACTCTGTTTGTATACACAGGCTTGTGCATACACATACACTGCGGCTGTCATACATTAAAGAAGGGGATTTTCCCTTCAGCCCAAATACCCAGAGCACCTGCCCATGGTCAAAACTTTGGTAGGCACAGTCTGTGCTAAAGCAATGAAGAGTCATTCAGTTGTGACACTAGCTCTTTGCTTGGCTACTGAATACGTTTCTCTGCTATAAATCAGAACCAATATATAAAATAGCACAGAAAATACTGCATCAGGGAATATTCTATCCAGGATTTTCATAAGAGAGAGAAATTTAATATTGTACCCTGCTATTAATTAACATTAGATTTACCATCTGAACAAAGGTGTTTAAAATTCTGTAAAATGAGACATGATTATCTTTGTATAGTCTCTTTCTCATAATCTTCACTTTCCAAAGGCTTTAGGGGACCTTATATTTGCAAAGTGGAAATTATTAAGGGTAATTAAGATGAAAGTTCTGTTTGATAGAGGAATTCTCATGATGTTTGGAAATACTCAGTTTAAATCTAATCTCAGTTCACTCTCCTGCTTTTTAGAATGAAATGCTGTGTGATAAAGGGAAGCCACAAACAGCCAGAACACATTTCCAAACCACAGAGATGCTACTTGTGTCCTTTAAAAAAGAAGAAAAATTAAACTTCCCAACATCTTGTAGTTTTGGTAGTTGTCAAATGGATAGAAGATAGGACTGAATGAAATGAGAATCACAGAACCTCAAGGAAACAGAAAGAACTGAAAGGAAGTTACAAACTTGCACGAACCTAGAAATCAAAGGTTGCAGGTGGCACAGAAAAGCTACAAAAATTCAGCTAAAAAAATAAACCAGTTGAAACAGATGAGGATGGAGATGTATTTAAGATTTTTTTTTTTTTTAACAACATAAGTTCTTATCCATAGATGAAGTATTTAAATTGAAATCTTGTTGAAGTTAACAGGAATTTTGAAAATATTTTTAACTGGTCTTTAATGTTCCTGGAACATTAACTTGTGACTGGTCAAACTGGTTGTGAATAGTCAGAATTGGGAGGCAGACGGAAGTTTCTATATCTTGGTCATGATGCAGTAGAAGCTATAACTGTTCCTTATCTGACTTCAAATATCTGCTCACTAGGAAGGTATTTCATCTTCCATCTATTAGTGTTCATTTTTCTGAGACTCTTCAGCTGTAACTAAAGACAGCCAGATGCCGAATCCATCTGCATCTCCAAGAGTCAGCCATCTGAGTCAGTGTTCTCCTTGTTTCTCTCTTGCTCATTGCAAGGGATCCATTTGCAGTGGAACCAAAGTGTTACTCTACCCACACCACCTATCAGCTCAGCTTGTGTTGGCTAAGAATTTCAGAACAATTCTGAAACATACCCAGCTCCTACATGCCTGTTTCCAGTGGAAGAATGACTATACCACATCTACCCCAACTGTCAGGGTGCACAGGCTGTGGGAAGATGCTAGGCTGTTAATTTCTCTTTGTGTTCAGTGTAGCTTTAGAAAGAGCTGCATGTAGTAATTGGTTTTTTTTGGTTGGTTGGTTGGTTTTGGTGGTGGTTTTTTGTGTATACTGTCTATAGTATTTCTGTTTAGTTTAAGCCAGAAATATATATACCGAATATAGAACCACCAAAAAACTGGGGGGCAAAACGGGTGTTTCCAAGTTTGCATTCAGTCTTCTATGTTTGCAAATGTAGCTTCTCTGTCCCAAGTTATAATCTCTGAGTAGATAACATTGCCTATAGTTTCTATTTGGAGGGATAGAGAGGAGAGAGGGGAGAAGAGAGAAAAAAAATCTTTCTTGCAAACTTTTCTGTTACTGGAATACTGAGGTCACCAACCTCACTCGTTGTGTGACAGGGCAGCTACTAATGGAGATTGGCTCACTGAGCGCTGAAGAAGACACAACATGATGGCATGGGTTGGAAGCAATATAAGGTGCTGCTAAAGGGCATGCTGTTTATTTAAGCACATTTCTTTCTGCATGGAGAGTTCCTAGATGACATGTTCATATCCTGGTTTTACTTCCTGGTGGTGAAGCAAGGAGCCCAGTGCATATGAATATGGCTGAGATGTGCTTGGGTTTTTTTAGCTGAAGAGACATAGATGGTGTAAACTTGTAAAGACTCATATTTGAGCTGTGATCCCCTCTTAGATCACATAGAGAGGACATTCTGCTTTATTTCTTGAAGCATCAGGTCTTGCTAGTCCTTACTGATACATTCTGGACTAAGGATCCCTAAGTCATCTCTGTTTGGAACTGTATGAGGTGAGCTAGGCAGACGCAATCTTTGGTAGCTTTTCATAGCTGTTTCCCATTGAACGTGATAGCTTCCTTTGCATATTCACCCTCTCTCTCCAGTCTTTACTCTTTATATTCAGTTCTTTGATCAGTCATACATTAAGTTTTTTAAATATGCAGCTTTTTAAAATTACCAACCACTTACATACCTGCTTAATATGTCACTTTACTAGGAAAGTAATAAGATGATGAAAGGAAGAAAGTGACTTTTGTGTAGAAATCTGGCTCAAGGTGTGAGTGGAGAAAAAAACAGCCCTACTTTATTATGTCTTATCATCTCTGAAATTATGTAGGTATTTTTCAGTCAACAAATTAACTTTCAGATAGAAAATCACAGTTATGAATTGGTTTTGGTCTGCCTTTCACTCATCATATTATACCATTACAGCAAAAACTGGAGTTCTTAATGATATTGTGGAAACTGCTGATCAAAGGTTGTTTACATGGCCTGTGTTCACTGATTTGCCAAAGTTGTCTCATACAGATGCACTTTAATGACTGTTCTGTGCAAAACTGATTTTTCAAAAAGATTATTTAATCTGATTACTCTGTAATCTTATTCATCCTTGAGTGTGTGAGATTACATACATATTTGTTTGGAAGTATGTTTTATATTATTAGGGCTCCAAATGTTCCATGGAAGGAAGAGGAAAAAAAAAAAAAAAGGAAGAAGAAATAAATGTAAAACTTATTCATAAGGAAGTAGTCATTACAGCTGTAAGTCTAATTAACACCTTATGAAAAATCATCAAAGAATGGCTGTAAAAAATCTAAAATGAGGAATTTTAATTCATCAGTAGACATGCATAGGTAAGAAATACAGAGCCTTCACCAGAAAATGTCTCTATATAAATAATTTGTATGGATTTGTAGTTACTACAATCGATTTTACAAGTTAGTGTTTACAAGGCAGAGGATCCAATGATTTTGGTACCCACAGAACATATTCAAAAGGCGTGACAAACAAATAGGGTGCCTCTCAACCACTTATCTTTTCTGGGATATTTTACCCTACAAGCAAGTATTCATGGGGTTTAATCTGACATAATCCTCTAGTCAAATTTTTCTATCAATATTTGAATGATATCAACAGTTATCAAGTAAGGTAATGTTTTATGTAGTTATATAGGTTATTTTCTAAATTCTTTTATTAGTCTCCTTGTAGAACGGCTGGGGACTTGACTGGGAGCTAAGCACACATACTTGTTTGCAGCTGGGAGCACTAGGCCTGACCAGTTCTTTTTGTCACGCAGCACGTGCATGCTCCAGTCAAAGAGGGATTCTGTCATTCGCTGCCTGTGGATCACCGTGCGTGGCTGGCACAGCTGCCGATCACCATCTAGCGGGGCCTTCCCGACGGCCAGTCAAACATCCTCTGAGCTCTTCAGTTCAAGTGGCTTCCCAAAGCTGTCCCCACCACAAGGTGAAATTCCAGCTGACATTGACTCAGGCAGAGCTATCCAGCATCTTTGCATGTGGAAAAATGAAACATAGTATTGAATATACCGCGAATGATGCGGCCATCGCACTCTTCCTTCTACCACGGAGACACAAGTAGGTGCTTGGCAATTTTAGGTTTGGGGTTCTGAGTCTGTATGGTCTTGGGGTATGAACATACATATTGTGACAAAGCCTGGCCAACACTTTTTTCCTGTGCTATCTTAAAAACATTGTTTTAAATTAAATTCCTTACTGTATTTATACTACTTCTGGGTGGCACAAAGTATCTAAAATGTGTTGGTGGGGGGAATCTTGTGTTAATCTCATAATATTTTCTATAGGTACCAAGCCATGCGGAGAGAACCTTTTCCTAAGGTAAGCAATATAGAAAAGAACATTCTAGGCCATATTATTCTCTTAGATTGGTCAAAATACAAAGATTTTGTTAAGTAAAATTCATTCAGATCTGGTATGACTAAGAAGGGAATCCATCCTACCACAGGATTCTTTGAGGCTCCTATATTTTAGTTCAGCTTGCAGGTCACCTCTCTCCATTCCTCTTCCAAGTCTTAGTATTTAAGTTTAGCTACTCCAGTGTTACCGATTTACCAGCAGGTAAACTATGTATTCATTTAACCTTTCTGATGTGTAAAGCTCACCTGAGGACATCTGTGTGGATGGGCTTTGGTTGGGTTTCAGAAGAAAAAGGGAGTAAATTCTATTACACTGCAGCTGTGTAATCAGTCCTGCTCAGTGAGGTTTATGCATACTCTGGAAGATGCACTCCGGCATTTTAATGAAAGCCACGTTTTCAGATTTCCTCACTTGATCATACATAGGACAAAACAATGCAACAAATTCAGAGACCTAAACCGGAGCGCTTTGATATTTTAGGAAAACATTAATTTGAGCATGAAGACACTATTTTAAGTGATGACCTCCCTTCCAGACTGCAGATACAGTTTCTGGAGTCGCACAAACGATGGCGGTATACATCTGTACATTAATTACAGGTGGCTCTAGAAAAAAATATGGAATTGTTACCCTTATCAGTGGTTCAGAAAAAAGCATTTAAGGAAGTGTATTAGATAAAAATCAGTTTCTTTCTTGTCACAATATTATTGCTGTAGCTGGCAAAATGGGAAACTTTGGACTAGAGTGGGGTTTGCAGGACTAACAGTGTTGTGTTCGTAAAGTATCATCTCAATCCTCGGTATTCAAGTTATTCACATTGTGACTGATACAGTTTTGCAACACCCTGAACGTGTACACTCAATTAACCAGAAAGCATTAAAAATAAATTAAAGAAAAGGAGGTAACAGGTGGCTGCTATCACAGGTAGCACTGAAGGGCGGGTAATTTAGGACGTGAAGGTAAGCGGAAGTTGTACAGCACTGCAGAGGTGTCAGCAAAGAGCTTGCATTTGAAACATGAAGAATAGGAAATTGCAAAAGGGTTTTAGAAACTGAGACAGTGGTTTGGCCAGAATAATAACATTATTAACTGGTTGAAGACTTTAAAGTGGCATTTTGAGGACAGAAAGATAGGACAAGGTTACAGTAATGGAGACGAAGTGATAATCTTAGCACGGTATGTTTGCTCATAGATTAGGAACAAAGAAATTCACTGATTTTTTTTTTTTTTTCTCCTGTAATATTATCTGTGATTTTTATACTCGAGATAGCATAGATTTTGATGTTGTCTTCCAAACCGTGACAAATTACTTCAGTTTTGGTATAACATTTTTGTAATTGATCTATCAGACTCAGAAGAACTCTAATTATAAATAAAAACTAACTCCTGACTTTTGTTATTTTGCTCCTTCAGCAGCCCTTAAAGCTAAATTTTGATGTACATGGATAGTTAACTGTTAATTAACACTCTGGATGTATGTATGTGTACTTTCTTACCAACAGTATCAGAACCTGGTATCTATAACCAAGTAGGTATGTATAACTAACTTGAAGAAAAATCCAGATGCAGTCTGTCTGTGTGCAGAAGGCTGCTAAAAACAAGGGGCAGAAGTCCGCGACTGATGAAGTCATCGCTAGTAAGACCTTGGGGGCTTCCTGACCTGTACACGCGTCATTAGCTACGACCTTCCCAGAGAGAGCCCGAGCCGCCTGCCGAGCGGAGAGCGGCGCCGGCAGCGTCGCTCCACAGCCTGGCGATGCCCCACACGCTGTGCCGCCGCCGGAGCTCTACCAGCCGCCGCTTCCCGCTGCGTCTACGGGCACAGGGCCTGAGGCCGCTGGGGGTGCCTGCGGTTGGTTTCCCCTCACTCTGCCTCTGCCGCCGCCCAGGAGCTGTCGGACCCTGCCGGCCGCATCACTGCTCGCGGCGGGATCGGGCCCGATTCCTATATATCCTGTGTTAAATGCCAGACTTATTTTATCAAAGTGGAGTACAAGAATGT
>JAAGNO010028423.1:19561-49360 GCA_033439905.1 Ceryle rudis | reverse complement strand
TTTCCATAGAGGTCTATATGTATACTTTATTTATGGAGAGCTGAAATATGAGATAAAATATTATTATAATTTATTAATTTTAATGACATTCATGTTATAATGTTGATCAGTTCATAATATTCCTCCAAGAAAATACTGAAACCTCTCACATTTCCTCTGGAATACATAAACATCTGTAATATTTAGACTAAGTAATTTCAGGCTTATTTAAAAATAAAGCCACCAGCAAACCAGAATAAACACTTAAGAAAACAATTAACACACTAGTTTTTCCTCTCTGAAAAAAAAGTACATGGGAAAAATCCATGATTTTTACCCCCAAACCTGTATCTCAAAAATCAAATTAAACAACCTAAAGTTCTCTTAATACTTAATGGGGAGAAGTATTTTAAAAACCTAAAATACAAGAATTGTAACTCAGAAATATATTGGATTTGGACTGGATTTGGACTGGATTTGGACTGGATTTGGACTCCAAGATCAAGAATGTCACTCATAAAGGCAACTTAAAGATACTACTTGGGATGTTGATATCTGCCTGTAAATTCTACTCCAAAATACTATTAAAGAATATCTAAGTTAAAAAAAAAAAAAAAAGTCTAATTATTATAAACTAAGTATGATACAGATTTTTGGAAGTTTTTTAGATCATCTGTTGGCATCTTGAAGGGTTTCTGTGGTGCACTGTTCTTTGAGGAGAACAACTCACATTACCTGCTGGTACAGTAAAGTTGAGTGTTTGAATTCTTTGAAAAATGTGTATATATTATGATACAAAAGGAATGTTCATTTATTGTTCATGACTGTCTAAAGATTCAAGTTTCTATCTGAAAAATGTCTAGCTCTTTCATTTCTATTTCTAAAAAAACTCCTAGTTATCAAAAAATGAGAGTTCCTAGACATACCTCATGTATAAGAAGGTAGCTATGTATATAGGAAAAATGCTATGGTTCTTCTCTTGAGAAATAGTAACCCAGAACAGTCAAGAGAGAGACCATTATGGTCATGATATTTAAAAAAAATACCAGCCTAGAAAAGGGGCAAAAACCCCTCAGGAACCCCGAAACATGCCTTTACTATTTTCTTCTCATATGCTGACAAAACAATGTCCTCTTTTTCTCAGTGTGAAGGATTGTGCCGAACTTTTCAATATCAGAACAATAAAAGAGATTACGTCCCCTCTTTCTCTCTCTTTTTCTTATTTCATACTAGACTTTAGGAACTTATAGTGATTGTAGATTACTCTCAACTTTGAATCAGAAACACGCATAAGCATATGCTGTTAACAGAACATGGAGTTGCAACTCCATAGAGTTGCAGATGTGCTGAAGAGTAGGAATTGGTAAAATTCTTGCTTGTGTCAAGCTATATTCTAGATGTGAAAGACAAAGAGCCATAGCAGAGCAATACAGTCAGCACCCACATTTCAGGACACTGGATTTAATCTTTGCTGCACAGAAGTCTTGGCAGGCAAGAGTCACAAAACAAGCTGCACGTAAATCAATGTAAGAACCACTAGTTCAACAAAAATGCAGGTTTTAGGTGAATCTGGTTTAGGGTCTGTTTATTTATCTTTTGGCTTCTCAATTTTAGTCACTATCAGAGTTTCCAGCTGTACAAAATATTTCTTTGATCTGCTAATCTGCTCTCTACAAATTAGAAGTGCAATCAAAATGCAGGACAGCAACATTTTAATGTAACCTGTCAACTTATTCATGAAAACTACTTAACCACTGCTAATCTACACAACCAGCAGACACAAGAGTCTGGGCCCAATATAAGCCCCTAAATGTCATTCACTTTTCCAAAATTGCAATGAAAAAATAAAAAATAATTAAAAAAACCCCGAACAACAAACTTAGAGGGCCTCACATTTAAAAGAAAATAAAGCGTCTTGAATTAGATGATGTACAAAGACTAGGTTGTACTGGACTTACGTAATTATCACACGTTTCTGATACTGTGTATTTTGCAAACACTTTTATCTGATGATAACTTGTATGTATTAACCTGGCCAAAATATGTTTTTAAAAATTGTGAAAATCGTAGTCACATTATACAGTTCATATCATTGAAAACTGTTACGGCTCATGTAGGTACGGGGTTTTTCTAGTGATTTGAAAATCTAAATATATAACCATGATATGTTAACACTCAAAGGAGGGATATCAGATTCTGTACTTCCTAATACCAGATCAAGTGGTGCAGTTTACTGTTAAACAAGTCGCCACATTAAAGGCAGTCAGACAACTCGTTCACACCCAATCCTTCATATCCACATGTGGCAAGAAACATTTTCATCTAGGGTTTCTAACAGAATCAGCTATCTCTGTTATATACTTTGTTCACCCACTTTAACATTATGGAAGACTTCTGTGTGTCCCTGTGAATACCTTTCATCTTCTCCTCTGAAAAACGGCTGATTGTTGGGTTTGGAAAGAAAGCACAAGTCAGCGATTAAGTTAAGGGTAGGATCAGCTCTCAGACTGTGCAACAATGGGCAATTTTTGTCATCAGTCCGGAGGTCAGCACTTTAAACTATCACTAAGCAGTTCTGTAAAGGTACCTCAGAAAGAGTGGCATCTCTGGGGCAATGAAAATCTGAGGATGCTCCAAAAACACAGCTTCACTATAGCTAGCCCCCTTTATGCATTCAGCATCCGGAAAGTCAATCGTTCTGATCATGTGTTTAATCCCATCTTTTCAAAACAATACTTTGAGCTTCAGAGGGAAAGCTAATGCTTTAGAAGAGGGGCTGCTGAGCAGAAATTGTTACTAGAGCTATATAGTATTTAGAAGATTAATTTATCTACTGGTTTGCAGGAAGATCTACTAGTCCCATACTGCCTCTTTACCTCACAAGAGGAAGAGTTAAACAGTCTGGCAGTGGCTTGGTGACAACTGAAACACACAAAACCAGTGCTTTCAGTCAGCTCTCTGCCTACATGAATTCCTCTAGAATATTTCCAGGCTAAATTGGACGTGTCATGATCTAACTTCTGTAACTCTAAATATTCAATGTGTGACTGAGATCTAGTACTAATGTTTACATATGGGTAAAGATCACATAGAAATTCTTTTTAGATGTAGCAATGATACATTTAGTCACCCAAAGTAACTGCGGGAAAACCTTTACCTTCTACCTTACCTTTTAGTTCATCAGTTTTCAGTGTTTTTCTTTCTTGAATTATATCCACACAACCACCTTAAGACTCTTTAAAAGGTGGTCTTGTTCCCACATACCCTGTATTTTGGCTTTACTCGTTTTGGAATTTACTTTGTCCTGAAAGCAATTTCCTTGGTTTTTTTTCTTAGAGATGTACCAATCTGGACCTATGGAGCTGACTCTCCCCTTGCTGCCTAGACTTACTCAGACACTGCAACCCCACAGGCTACAGGGTCCTTCCAGGGGGAGGAATGAGCTCTGTAAAGGTTCCCATGAAATCCCAGTCAGCAATAGTGAAGGCAAAGTACACAGACATCTTGTCTCTGCCAACCAGTCTCTGTCCATTGCAGAAAGGTATAGTACTTGGGCAGTAAATTTTGAATGAAGAAAGGTCAAATTATGCCATCCAAAGCTTTTCCTTTCCCCCTCTAATAAGCAGCACAGCATTCCTAATACAAAATCTGTGAAACCTGGGAAAATGAATACTAAAATACTTCATAAAGTTGGGAAATAAAGTGCATTGGCAGTTGAATAGAAAGAGAAATTAGGTATTTTGGTTTGTTTTCATTATTTTAAGAAAGGCAAGTGTTCAGAAGGAACAAAACCAGTACTTCAAGTTTAGTCATTGCACTTTAATTAATGTTTTTGTTTTAACCACTGTAAGAAAAAAATACAAGATACGGAGAGAGAAGCTTGTACATTCCAGCTAGTGAATGTACTGTGTAAAATGGTATTACATTTAATATTGAATATTAAGTGCAAAATTAACTAATTCTTTCTCCTCTCTCTGTGCACGTGTATATAAATAAACAATGTTCTTTTAAAGGAAATAGAGTGCCTTTTCATCTCTGGAAATAATTTCCGTGTGTGTGTATATTCTTACATGCAGATAGGTATATTTTAAGGGCAGGAAACATATTTCCCATGCTAGAATACTTACATGCCTATACAGCAGTTAAATACTGTAACTTTTGTGCATTTCATGCAGCCATGGGACTTTTATAAATAACTAAGCATAGAAAGTTATGGACTTGCGATTGTACAATCTATAGTTTCATAGGGCTCCATAGGTTTGAATGTTTAATTGAGTGTTTGCATGTTTTAACTACTTTTATATAAAATCGGAGAAGAAAAGAGACTTTCTACCCGAAACTCTGAAAGGTTAGGAAAGATTTATGTCCCGCTGCTTCACAACATGCTATATTCCCACTCATTATGGAAATAGATTCTTGTGTGTAATTCTTGTAAAAGTATTTTCATAGAATGTGATAATTAAGATAAAGTATATTTGAAAAAGACTTATTTCTTGGACTGAGCAACAGAAGAAACAATATGTCCATATTCTTAAATATTTGGCAATTTAAGATAACGATTTCTGGGACTTTTTATTTCCATACTGTCTCAAGATCTAACTCAATCTTCAAAATGTTACTGTATAGTTCAAGAGACAAAGATAATCCCAGTTAATTATCACAGGTGTTCATTAGAAGCCTGTATGTGATTCTGATTATCTAATAAAGTATTGGTGGTTTAAAATCCAAAGTATATCCTTTTTTATTATTACTAATATTCTTATCTATGTTATTTATTCTTAACAGCATCTATGAATATGACAAAAGTCTGAAAATATTATTTTATTGTTACAGAGTCAGTCATAATCAAATACCAGCTATGCTAGTTGCAGCTAAAAATCATAAGTTCACCAAAGAAGAACCTGAGAGCTTGAATAGCAGAAGTTGCCTTTCTGGTGGCAGAACAAAGTACTTGACACTAGAGAAATGTCAGCGCCTATCGCATTGTTTGATAACTGCCTTCTGAATTATAAAGGCTGAGAAAACTTTAATGCCCCTTGGTCCTAGAGATGTGTGATTAACTGGCCCTGGATCTTCTTTCGTCTTGTTTTGTGCTTTGTTTGCTTATAGTGTGCTCTATCCACACATCACTGAAGTCATCTGCATATCATGTAAGTTATTTGCTAAAATTTAGGTATTTGGCATATGGACTAACATAGTTAAATGTATTTAAGGCTTTTGTACGTGTGTCTTCCTTTCTGAATGTATTTCTGTATTCCCTTCTTCTCTAGGTACAATAGAAAAAAAAATTAAAAAGGAATATCTAAATGGATTCACAAACAAGTGAAGACAAGAACAAAACATTTTTCATTTAAATATTTAAATTAATTCAAAGTACAATTTCATGTGAGAGGGATATTAAGTTATATTCTGTTCTTTGTACTTTTTGTCTTTTATCACCTCTGATTGTTTGACTTTTTCCTTTCACCGTGCCCTATCAATGATGCAGAGTTGGAGACAATAACCACATGCAGATTTTACACTGCAATACTTCCTGTACTCAGAATGACCTTGGAGTTCAATGGTATTCTCAAACACCAACTCTTTTAGAAGTCCCATATATTTAACCAATAAATATGATAGCCCTGTTTCCTCAGAGGAAATATTACATGCTGTAATATTACAGCACGAAATACAGTACCTTCTGGGGTCCCTCTGCTTTTCATACAAGCGAAGGATTTCTAGATAGACAAAAGCAGATGTACAAAATAAAGGGAAGGTAAAGATAAAGTGCTGCCCTAAGACACGAGTCTTGATAGGTTTCAGGATTATTTTTAAACTACCTCCTGAAGCTTCATGCTGCATTGAGGGACGCTTAACCTTTTTTTCTCAATATAAATTATTTCATATATCTTTTTTTTTAGTATTTTCTTTTTATTCCCCCCCACCCTGTAGTTCCTAATATTACTTTAGGCTTTCAGGGAAGGTGTCTTCTCTAAAAGAAGGTGAGAAAAGATATAAAAAACCCTTCTTTGTTGCGCCCTTTCCAGCTACACTGCAACTTTCAAACACATTGAACACTGTATATCAATTCTCCAAACAACTCCAACATCAGAGTACAGCTCAAGTGTAGATTATGCTACTGTTTTCAAACCAGCTCACCTGCTGCAGTATTGCCATTCCTTGCAAACACAGACTGTCTATTCTAGTTTTTAAAATGAAAAGAATGCTTGTGAGCACTTTTAAGACTGTTTGAAGGCAAAGTAAAGCTTGTTGCCAGAATTAATGTTCTGACAGTTTAATCTTGAATCAAGTCTTTTTGACGTTACTGTAACACTTGAGATACTTTAAGTTCAAATACAGGTGTAAACAGAGGAATTTATTTTTCCTGATGTTTCTGCAGAGACGGTTCTCCAGTTATCCACCACCCTTTTGAAAGTACTAACTTGGATAAGATAAGAAGTCAGCAGATATTTTCATTTCAATATAAGAAGCACTATGGAACTGGCAAGACAAAGTTGCAATCAGAGCTTTTATTTGCATCATACACTCTCTTTGGAAGACTCTGCATAGTATTATTTTTCAATTAGTATTATTTCATACTAAAAATTATGATATTTATACATTATATATTGAATACTGTTAAATATACTGCATTTTTTGATAAGGTTAATCATTTCTTCAAGTCCAATTATATTTTTAATTCTTTCAAAGTTGGAAGGAAAACACAAAAAAACCTGAGTGCTACAGTACAAATTAGCAAATCTAAATTCTTTCTAATGCAAAGTTGATATATTGTAGACTAGTTCACATCAATTGAGATTTTGTCAGTCCCTCTAAAATCTCTTAATTTTATTCACATTTTTTTTTAAATCAATGTTGAATGCTTTTATCATCAGCGTTAACTAAAAAAGGTTAAATAGCTTTGAAAGTGCCCATACATTTCTTTACACTATGGTGGCACTGGTAATTATTTCTTACCCATTTTTCAAACAGAAATTCTTCACAACAGCTGTGCCCTCATCATTCTATCAACTCCTTATTTTCTGGCACTAATACAAATTAAGTTTGTCCATAGAGGTAATCTAAAGATTCAGTAGTTCGAAGTACTCTTAAGTCACAGGTCCTCTAGATGTTCAGAGTATGTATCAAACCTTAATCTTTAAATGGGAAAATTTTAATTGCTGGCCACACACTGTATGGAAAACAAAACAGAAGGAGGACTGAGAGATGAGTGTGGGAGAACTGTCACCAGATGCGGCTTTGGTACATAAACCTTCAGGAGGTCCAAACTTCTGCTTACACAACAAAGTAAGGAATACCAAATTCCAGTAAAACAAGTTCATTTGAAATACCTGGTATTTATAATCCAGATTATAAAAATGACGTAACATTAAGTAAACTCTTTACTTCCTTTAGGAAAACAAGCAGGATAGAAGAGCCATAGTGTCATCTGCTTTTCACTGTATGCTTTATGTTTCCCTTCCAGATATAAAATGTTATGGGTTATATTGTGGTGATGCAGAGCAGTGGTGGTGGTTGCTGTGGAGTTTTTATGGGGATTTGGTTTTTTTCTTGTTGTTGTTATTGTTGGGGCTTATTGTCCATTTTGGTTTGGGTTTGGATTTTTGGTTTGGTTTTTTTTTTTAACCTCTGGAAATAATAGAGCAATAGAGACACCTACTGGTATTGTCATAATATTGAAAATTAATAAGTCTCTTGGGAAAACACTAAGATATTTAGTTGTATATTAAAATATTTTACTTCTAATTATAAGTTTTGATGTTAAAAAAGGTCACATATCTAGAAACAATGTGATAATTCACTGTTCACATTAAGTTCAGAATATTCCAGATACGAAATATTTTTCCCAAATTCCTATCTTTTGAACGTGACCTACTAAATTTAACAGTTCCTAATGAAATCAGACTTCACAGGAAGAGCATATAAACCTTTAATTTTTCATGCATAGCTAAAATGGAAGGGGACAAAATACATATTGACTACATGTGGAATAAACTCGTTGTAATGTCCCTAGACTCTTTTGGACGCTTAATGCAATTCTCCATTGTCTCCAGTTATTGCTTTAACTTTTCACAATAGTAGTAAAATCTTCGATTTTGCTTTTATGCCTGGAAAAATTAACATTCTTAAATACTTACCATCTGCTTCTATTATTTTTATGAAGTTACTGACAGTTCTCGAGAGGAAGTGCTCAGTTTTTAAAATTACAACTTTCTGAAAGATATGGATGGATTCCACATTGAACAAGCTTGGAAAAAATGTTTTGTTACCAAAGCAACTGATGATTTTCACTGAACAGACACAAGGCCAACTTGATCACTGTCCCCCATTTTTTGGGTTTGTTTTTAAAGGTCAAGAACAAAAACATTTTTCTTGTGATACTTGTCTACCTGGCTCTTATTTAATTAAAACCACAAACTGATTATGTACTAATTACGATTCCAAACATTTCCCAGAGGGAGTAGAGGCGAGAATCTGAAATAATATGGTGTGACAGCTGGCTGCTATTCCTTTCTTATTATTAACATCAGTTCTCAAGATGGTCTGTGCCATAGCTTGTTTTATCTGGCAAAAAAAAAGCAGCACTGGGGAAATTCGAAAAAAAAGATGAGGGTTACAGTCCTACAAGAGGGACAGTTGGTTTTAACACAAATTATTGCACTACATTCTAAGATTAGGACTAAAGGAAGCTTGTTAAGCCCTCATATTAAGCTCTGCCTATGAACAGATTAATTATATATAACAATTTTATAATGAACATGTTATTAATATTTTAATTATTTTTATGCAATATACTTGTATTTATACGTTTGCTTTTGTTAAAGCCATACTGTAAACAAATGCTCCTCTAAATTAGAATATATGTATTTCAGTGTAATTAAGTAATTCAGAAAGTGGTATGAAGTCTCAGTAAATATTGAGTTTGACTTATCAAGAAAAGCACGTCATTAACGTTAACCCTATTACAAATGGCAAAAAAGTTGTACTCTAATCTAAGAATTCATACAACCAATTGAATACTGCTTTAGAATGAAATTAATTTCTTCCAGAACTGCCTTTTTTCCAACATTTGTCACAATAAATGGAGTAAAAGCTGCTCTAGCTCAACAACAGATAAGTCCCACTCACTGTGTTCAAATAATAACATGAAACATTTCTTCTAACAAATGGGCTAATAGTAAAGTAATTTATGTCAGTAGTTGTAAAACGTTCTTTTACATTTCACTCATAGGTTGTCAGGGATTACTGACAATGAAATGAACAGTCTAAAAATGTTTCTGTCTTTCAAGGAGAAAAAAAAGGTTAAAAACTACATGTGCAAGAGAAATGAGTCTATTGCACAGATATTGTAGTAAACATCCAGTTAACCACTAAAGAGTGGTAAGAAATCTGAGTTTCACAGATAATCCATTCATAGCTCTATGACACCAAAAGAAGGCACAGTTTGTGTTCCAGTTCTCAAGTCTTCAACCATGTCGTTAATTCCTTTTGCAGACCTAGGGCTAAATAAACTTTAAACAGCCACAGCTCCACTCAAATCAACAGGGCTATAGTAAGGCTACAAAACCTGCTTTCATATCTTGTATTTCCCAGTCCGTAAATTGTGAATCTTTTTTATACATGTATCTTCAAATCCTACCTATCTTCTTCAGAAGAGTAAAGCTGGCTGAACTACACAGGTTATATATGCATGCCACGTTGGTTACAGCATATTTCACTTTTTCTAATCCACAAACAGATTTGTTTTTCTGAAGGTATTTCCTCAAAATAATTTTAACACATTGTGGAGGTGCCCTTGCCATTATAAGCTTTTTGAAATCACTTACCTTGTTTGTATATTTAACTTCTTGCTGTCTGTTATTTATGGCATTTCTAGACTGAAAACAAAAAATGTTGTCTTAACCTAGGAAATGGTAAAATTAAACTTCAAGAGATATTGTACCTTGAATTAAACTAATTCCAAAGTGTATTAAATGAAAACAATTCACTTTAACCCTGAATCCTGGCAATAAGAGTTTAGACTAAGTTACTAAAAAATTATCAAAGTTTAAGAAATTAGTGTTCAACTTTGATAACGTAACATTGTATAACTTAAGAAAAGGATTCATTTCTGTAAGTCAATGAAACAGTCCTTTTTATAAACAGTTTTAGTTCTGAAAGTCCAGAAGCTTTCACAAAATAAATGGAAGCACATGTTTTCTTAACATACAGAGACTGAATCTTAGCTCAAGAACATTTTTTACTTGAAAATTAAAACAAATAACACTTAGTTAGACTGCATTTCCTTGCCATTATTACCTCCATCATACTATTCCTCATTACTATTCCATCATTACTGCATGTAAAGGAATTACACTTTTCACTTCAAAAGATATTTAGATTTTGGTTCTCCCTTTTATCTCAGTATTTTTTGACTCCTCAGTTTCATCAAGTGTAGTTGTAATCAACCAGTGGGTTCAACAAGTATTATATGCAAATAAAAAAGACCAGAAAAAGAAGGTTCTCATATAGTCCATACTGATAGAACAACTTTTGTCTAACAATTTGTGCTTAGTGAATATGCTAATTTTTAAGAGAATCTTAATGTCTCCTTCCTTGTTCTGTACAGTTTTGGGAGTCTAAGAGGCAATGATGTCACATGAAATTTTCCCCACTAGTTGAATTCTTATTACAACTCTACCTGATTATTTTAAGAAAATTTGTAGGAATTCAATTATCCTCTAAGAAAGTCAGAGATGAAAATTTATTGAGGGATAATACAAGACAGTGCATCATAGGACTTATATACACAACAGTTTCTACAGAAAATGTTTCTGGTGTGAAAAAGTAATGATGTTCAAACTCATCTGAGAGTCTTTTCTACAGGAGATTAGTCACAGTACACAGCATTTGATTACAGTTTTCTCTTGAGTCAGATATGGCAGCCCCGTGGCCCTAAGAAACACTCTGTGTACACATGTGTACATGTACAGTATCTGAACTAAGCAGAAAGCTGTGTTACAGCCCACTACAGTGACTCATGGGACAGGGTAATATTCTGCCTGCCTCTGGCATGAAGTAAAAACAGAGAGTGGTACTTCAGCTTCTGAAGTAAGAGACCTGTGCAGAGGAAGGCCTTGTACACTCTGGTGGATACTGTTTACTAGAATAATCCTGGGGCCTGAACCATCTCCAGAAGCATCCTAAAGACATGTTTGGAGGAAACTGGTTGCCTTATACCAAAAGAGGATGAGACATAGCATTATACAAGATAGCCATGCAAAGGACCAAGACTCAGGATTGAAATACATAGTCAAGTATTCACAGTGCAGATGAGATGCAAATGAATGGTGATTTCATAAATTTAGTATCTATGTGATACAAATCACCATGAACGTACCAGGCCAAACCACGAGAAACTCTTCCAGTTTTCATAGAATTCTCCTTTTCTTGCCTTAATTGTGTTCATCTGCTGTGAGCAGGGCATTTCTTGTTGTTAGTTTCACATTCTTTCATTTGACTGTCTTACAACTGGAACTGCACCCTTATACCTTAGCATTGCCATATAGTATTGCCAACTACAGCATTTCTATAAATGAATCTGTGACCCAGCTTCAATCTTTTCCTCCTCACGAACGAAGAGAAGCAGCAGCATCTCCAGACTCTAGGATGGCACTTCTGACATTGCATCCTACCACCATCATCATTGTCATCAAAGATGCCTGACATCTGAGTGAATTAAATTCTTCACCTTTTCATTTCACTCTTGCTTTCATCCATTAATAACAGGAAAACATCAGACAACACAAAGGGTGAATTTTTCTGAACTTTTTTTAGATCTGAACCCAGAACTGGAAAAGTAGAAGAAATATGAAAACCTGTAGAGTACCAGCCATGCTGTTAGACACTGTTTAGAAACATGGAACAATATTGTTGTTTATGATTTTTTATTTTTTAGCTATGAGGTATGCCATTGGGTTTTTTTTAAGAGGACGAGGGACAGAGTTTTACACAGTAATAAGATTCGTACATAAATATGTATTTTCATGTTGTCCACATGAAAAGATACCTAAAAAGTATTTTGTTGTCAAAATCAAAGATTCAACCCTCAGAGAAATATGAAATTTCATTTTTCCCTTAGCCTTTTATCTACTACAAACACAATTTTTCCTGGAAAAAGTCTGTATAAGCTTATATTATTGAATTTGCAGCAGCCATTTATGCATACAGTTTGAATGTTGGTGACTAAATCAGATTTTTAAAATATTAATAATATCCCATGTTCTATACAAAACCATTATTCCTCTTTTTTGAAATGCTAATTTCTGAAGACATTTAAATGCACTTTTACTGCAGGCTGTTAAAAACATTTTTCTGGAAGGTGCATACAGAATTATACCTGAAATTTGCAGCAAGTGGTAGGAGTCTTAGTTAAAAAAGAAATGCGACGTGGTAATAAGATCTGGTGCTATTGACATTCCACAGCATCTCTTCAAAACAAGAGACAGTGATAATTTTTTTGGCCTTAACTGATAAAGTATTTTTGACTGTGCATGATACACATCATTCAGTTTGCTAATTGTTTATGAACTGCCTTAAGAGTTTATCAGTATCTATAAAAGATAGCCTTTTATAACTATTCCACAAGCTTATTTGCATATCACAAATTAAATATTTTATGATATCAACAATAAATATAAAAAAATGCAACTCTACTTGAATGTTTTCTTAATTTTCAAGATCTTTTTCTTTATGTGATAGCTATTTTGATTTGTCTTGCTCTGCTTCATAAATAGTACCAATGAATTTATAAATCACTGACAGATCTAACATTAAACATACCTTAGATGACTCTTCTCTATTTAGTTCTGCTACTCTGTGTGTTCTCATTTTTTTTCTGTCCATTTTGGTTCCTGCTGATGTGTTCTGCATTACCAGTTGTAATTTTGCATTTAGGAACTAGGAATTGGAGAGGAAGGGACTCCAAGGAAGCATCCTGAATAATGAAATCTAGTCTACTTCATTACAAGAACTAGAAAACAAGAATTTTGTTAAGAAAGTTCTCCACAATATCCTGGATAAACCCTGCCACTTTTCTTGGTGCACAAAAACACATGTCCCTGTATCCTGGAGGCAACTTAAAGACCAATAATAAAACACCAGAAGCCAAATCTACACTATGCTACAGAAGGAGAGCAGAAACATTGTGAGCATCAGAAGTACCCTAAACTCTCAAAATGGAATCTATTAAAAACTCCACAGTGCCCTTAGACTATCTATACATTCTGTGCTACACAATGTATACATACAACCCAACTCCCAACCAGGAGTCTGAGTTGGGGATTAACAACTTCCTTTTTTACCTCAAAACAACAATCTGATGAAAATGGAACACTCCATCAGGACAGATCCATATATATTGTTTCCAAGCATGACTAATCACCAGTGCTTGGGGGGAAAGGAAAATAAAACCACACACAAAAAAACCAAAAACAAAACCAAAAGCAAACCAAAACAAAAAAACAACACAACAAACCACAGATCAAGTAATTAGTCTTAGAGGGGGAGAATTCCTTTTCCTCTTGGTTCACACTGTCAATGGCACTGGTAGATTCAGGAAATCCTAAACAGTAATCTGATATTTAGGATTACTGTACCATTGAAAAGTTATAGTCTTGTTTTTCAAACCTTACAGATATCAAAACCCCTGGATACCTCAAAATTAAAGGGAGAAATTGTTTGTTTGCTCTCCCATTTATTGAAATATATCTTCAGGAATCTCTCCCATAAGCTTATTATGAGTGCTCCTATCGTAATTTTAGTGACCCCATCTTCCTGTTTGGTTCAGACTGCTTTGATAGCTAAAGAAATCCCTTCTAAATTCTGCAAAACCAGAGTATACTGTAACAACTACAGTTTCTGAAGCTTTGGAGAACACTCTAACTCTTATCAAGGTCAAAGCCCTTGATACCTTATCATATTCTTTTTGCATTTATATGTCACAGAGACATAGGAACCCACTAGGAATTTAAGAAGAGATGCTGCCAGCCAGGGAAGTGAATGCTGCGTTTTAAATAGTGTATGTAGAATCTCTTTCAGAACTGCTGGGCACACTGGATGCAGTTGATTTAGATGTCAAACATTTTATTTGAATATATTTTATTGTTTACTTTTCCAAAAAGGAGGTGTTAGCAAGGCATATCTTCACTGCTGAAAGCTGAGCAAAACATTCTTACAGATTTCCTTCAAGCGTAAGGTCAGGTGTTGAGCAATTACTGTCAACAAACACTTCTAAATTAACAACTTCTTACAGAGAAGCTCTATTGCCCTTTAGGCACAAATGTTTAAAGTCCATGTAATAGATATTTAAAAATAATTAAAAAAGCTGCGTGTAATAAATATCATTATTTCAAAGTAACTAACAATACCAACAGGAAGCTAACATTTATTGAACTTTCTTAATCTAAATTAAACATTTATTTGTCCCTCAGCTTCCTTTGCAGTTGGCTTTATGTGTACAAATTAAGTCAAAGAGTAGGATAGAACCAAACAAAAGCACCTGAAGCCTGGAGCATTTGATGATGCAGGTAATGATGACTATCAAAAGTAAAGATACCGCTGTCACTTGAAGAATGGCCTAAATTATTGAGACTTCCACTATATAGTTCACATAGCCTCACAATCTTACCATATGGTTACCTCTTGGGGCATGTCTACACAAATTGGTTTATCTAAAACAGATTCATTGAAGCAAAAGCTGCAGTGCAACTGCTCTGATGCAATTGCATCTCAGATAACTGCCAAAGCATGCTACTTCTCAAATTATTATTTCTACATGAGGGAAATTTATCTCAAATCATGTATTCAACCTTGGTAGGTACATTTACTATGTGTTTTGAACTGCTGCCTTGTCCTATCCACTGCGGGATTGTTCCTGCTGCAGCAAAGGAAGAATTCTACAATTACACCACTGTTTTAGATGGAAATCATATTCCTGGTCTTGGATCATGTCACAGGACTCATATTCGTGAATGAGAAGACTTAGTTGCATTGTTCCATGACTCAGTCCTACCAGATGAGAAATATAACAAAATTTTCAGGAAGTATTTTCTTCATAACAATATGGAAGAAAAAGTTGTAAGCATCTATTTTACTTTTTGGTTGGGATTCTGTTACCATGTGTTCTGCAGCCTTGCACCTAGTATCTGGTTAACAGACAGACCTACCTAATGAACCAACGAGCAGCTGTGGGATGACAGTGCAGTGTACCCTGTGGGAGATGGAAGATTATTCAGTGGGCAGCTCGGCAGTATCCAGTTAGTGCTCAATACAGTAACTGCGAGAAGAAAACTGAGTACTTGGTTGAAGTCTGGGAGACATAACAATGTGACTATCTGATGAGTAGCTTGTCTGTGTGTGACAGCTCCTGTGGACATATTAACTTCTATGATTTTTACTCCTTTTTACTACACTCAAGCACAAATATTTTGACTGTAGGAAGGTACCTTAGCATGCTTTACCCGTATTCATGATTTTTAAAATTTAGACAACTGTGTATCAACCAACTTTTCAGGGAATTTAGTATTTGTTTCCTGAGCTTCCCTCAGCATTACAGTATGGTATCCTCAGTGATTAGTGCACAGAGTCCTCAGGTCTTTGTAGGCTCACTGGCTATTTGATGCACAAACTATGTATGTCTGCTGTGAAAGCACATGCCCCAAATTCCTGTGTTTTCAGCTTTTAAATCTTAACAGTAGAAAACCAAAATCCATAGCTCTGAAGTTTAAAGATCATTAAACCTTATGAATGCATGGTTGTATAAGCTTAGATAGACCTCATGTCTATGTGAAAAGACTGTTATGTATGTCCTGGTTTGAGCTAAACCAGAACCAATCCTCTGCTCAGTGATTTTACTTTTCAGCTAAATCTCTTCTAAGTAACTGCGCTTTCTGAAGTTGACAGCATATTTTTGCATCTGCTTCTAGAAGTGACAGCTTGATGTTTATAGTTACTACTAAAGACTGGTATGCAGAAAGGCTCTTGCTTATGTTTGTTCCTACAGAAACCAAGGTCAGAGCTAAATCTTGTGTACCACTTCGGAGTGTCTTAAGTGAAAGTCATAAGTCAGCAAAATAAGCCACATTTGTCAGGAGCAGTGGACAGGACAGGTGGCCCAAACCTGACCAGCAAAGTGTTCCATGCCATACATGTATATTCAGTATATAGCTGAGAGATCAGAAGTGTCAAGCTCTCTTCTTCTATGGCCAACACCTGAAGAGGACTCTATCCATTCCATCTTCAATCCCAGTCCGCAAGTTCCTGAATTCAGTTCCTGAATCCAAATCCTGAATCCCATTCCCATCTCCAGCTGAGTCTGAGTGCCTGCCCTGCAGCCTCAGTGGTGGCATGCTCATATTCAGGGCACTTGAATATATTTGTGTATATTTCATCATTTTCTTAACAATATTATTTTTTCCTTTTATTGTTATTGATTTATTAAAGCTGTTTTAGAATTTATTTTCCCAAACCATAAGTCTCTCTCTTCTTCCTTTTCCTTTCTTTGCCTGGGAAGGAAGAGCGATTAATAGAAAGCATCTGTCATTCATGTAGTGGCCAGCCCAGCCTCAACCTCTGACAGTGTATTTCATATGCAACATCACTGGATCATAGGGTAAAACAAGGCTTCCTTTCAGGCAAAGAAAAGGAGAACCTCACTGCCTTTCAATGGCAAAACATAGTAAGAAGCAAATGTAAATAAATAAATAAACAAATCTCTAATTGTTTGCAGTTGTCTAAAGAAGACTTTAACACAAAAGGTCAGTGCTCTAGAGATTTTAAGAGAGTGATTAACTCTTTCTCTAGGTAACAGGTAGACTATTTCCATATGAGAGGATCCAGAAACAACTGCATGTTTGTGCTAAGAAGAAAACACAATGCCTTATCCATTTCCAGTTACATTTCTGTAAGAAAAAGAACTGAAATGAGTAAGCTAGAAGCCAGAGTTAAGGAATCACTTCCCAAAATACACTGAGGATTAAAGCAGTAGTGAAATATACAGGCAGTCTATGTAGGCTGACATGCAACAGAGGGGCTTAAAGACATTTGGTTCCCCTTGTTAACTGTTTTCTTTGTCAGGCAGGACTCTGGAGACCAATGTCTGATTCCAGTCTGTTGGGCTTACATGAGTAATACAGGATGAATTGAAATGAGACAAGAGAGATGGTGAATAGAAACTTTGAAAGATACACATTGGGTATGCTTATTTTTCATAATTCTGCTCACCACCTTTGTGTTTTTATCTTCATCAATCCCGCATCTGCCAGTTAGGATCTGTTCAATTAAAATAAGATCCTCTTCTGTCAGGTCCAGAGTAAGATTGAATCCCAGTCTCAATATTGGAATGTATGTCCTTGCTCCATGAGGTGAAACAGCCCAGAGGGTTATTTTGACCAGTGGGACACAGCCATCAGTTGAAGCTAGTGAAAGACAGTGTCACCCTGTAAAGAACTTTTGGCAGGATTTCCTAAATTTGAAATTCCATTTTACATTCCCCAACAACTGTACTACAGATTTTTCCATATCATGACAGTCATGTTCAATGAGATAGAGACACGTATGAAGGCTAGCAGTAAGTTCAATATGCAGTTTGTGCTTTTGGACTTTCTGCCTGTTTATGCTGTAGCTAGTGCTCATGTTTGATTCATTGCAAGAGTATAAGTAACACTGATAAGGGATTTATGGATAACAACCTTGAAGATTTCTTGTTTTGTTAAATTTATAGATTTGTTAATTTTGAAAGACACTTAGTGGGAAATTTATCAAATTTTCACTGACTTCTTGCATTTAATACCTATTGCTATCAAAATTTATTATATATTTTGTGGAACAGCTAAAGAGTCTATTTTGTTACTCTATTTCACATGTGAAGAAGTACTCTACACCCAAACTTGTGTGGTTTTCCCTATCTATGTCAGTCTTGCAAATATCCTCAGACTCCTAAGACTGAAATGATAATACTGAATTTTGAGTTTGACAAATGAAATGAGGAAGCTCACCACAAAGATCACATAAGGACAGCAATATGTTTAGACATGTTCTGGAAGTATCCTGACAGTTGGTAGGATTGATAACGTTACTCAGGTGTAAAACAATCTTGTAACTGTGTTAGACTCCCACAGTGACAGAAGAATTCCATTTTAGATTGGGAAACATCCTTTGAGATAAATTTAATGTTATATGCATTTTTTCTAACTGTCATTTGCTACTGAAAGTACCAATTTACTGTTTTCCACCTACTGCTGTGTGCTAACTTTTATTACCACCTTGCAGCAATCCACAGGGCATGGCTTCTGGAGAGTTAGTCTGACCTGTTTAGAAATTAATAAATTAAAACTAGTTTTCTGTTGTATTAACAAACTTAGAATCAAAGAATACCCTGAATTAGAAGGGACCCATGAGGACCACTGAGTCCAACTCCTGACTTGTCTGTCTCACTCGTAAGTCGTTCTTGTTTGATGCAATTCAATAGACCTGTGCAGGATGCGCATTCTACTTGGGAACTGGAAGTGGTTTGCATCTTTTGACAGCTTTTATCAGCTCTCCACAAAAGCTCTCTGGATCATATTTGGACTGTGGGGAAAAATAGAATAGAATAGAATAATAGAATAATTTCGGTTGGAAGGGACATAAAACTGTCATCTACTCTGATGACTTCCTGACCAATATGGGGCTCACCAAAAATTAAACCGTGTTGTTAAGGGCATTGTCCAATTGTCTCTTAAGCACCAACAGGCAATGAGGTATCAACCATGTGTCTAGGAAACCTGTTCCAGTGTTTGACCACCCTCTTGGTAAGAAATGCTTCCTGATGTCCAGTTTAAACCTACCCTGGCACAACTCTGAACCATTACCACATGTCCTGTCACTGGATTCCAGGGAGAAGTGCTCAGAACCTCCCGCATCCATTTCCCCTCTCAGGAAGCTGTAAACAACACTGAGGTTGCCCATCAGCCTCCTTTCCTCCAACCAGACAAGCCCAAAGTCCTTAGCTGCTCCTCACAGGACACACCCTCCAGCCCTTTCACCAGCTGTGTTGCCCTCTTCTGGACTCGTTCGAGAACCTTTATATCCTTTGTAAATTTTGGGGCCCATAACTGTACACAGTATTCAAGGTGAGGCTGCACCAATGCTGAATACAGCAGGATAATCACCCCTTTTGATGGGCTGGTTATACTGTGTTTGATACATCCCAGAATGCAGTTTGTCCTCTTGGCTGCAGGGCCCACCATCGACTCATATGGAGCCTCTTGTTGACCAGCACCCTCCAGATACCTTTCTGCAGGGTTGTTCTCCAGCCACCCCTCTCTCAATTTATACCTGTGCCCCGCATTACTCCATCCTAGGTGCGGAATCCAGCATTTCTTCCTGTTAAATTTCATGCCACTGACTATTGCTCAATGCTCCACTCTAGATGCTTTTGCAAGGTATCTTGTGCCTCAAGACAATCAACAGCACCTATCACTTTAGTATCATCAGCAAACCTGCTAAAGGTCTGTTCAACTCCTGCATCCAGATAGAAGATAAATATATTGAACACAACTGGCCCTAATGTTGAACCCTGAAGAACACCACTGGTGACTGGTCACCAGACAGATGTAATCAAATTCACTATGACTCTTTGAGCCCTGCTATTCATCCAATTCCTCATCAAGTGCACCTTGACCCTGGTCATCCCATAGCTGGATAACTCATTCAGAAGGATGCTGTGAGGGAAAATATCAAAAGCCTTACTAAAATTCAAGTAAAACATACCCACCACCTTTCCTTCATCTACTACGTGAGTGACTTTATCATAGAAGGATATCAGACTAGTTATATGGGACTTTAATAAATGAACCACAGCTCTATAGTCTTCCTGTGAAGCCTGATCTGTCTTTCAGAAACAATGGTCAGCACCTTTGAGAACTGGGACATAAATAACAGGTTTTTAAACTGATATTAAGATTAGATGAGTCTGATGTGATTATAATTAATTGAAAATTATATACTTAGATTAAAGTTTAGATTTTCCAAGCATACTTCAAGTGTAAGTTGTGATTCTGCCTCTTGGCTTCAGGCAAGAGCACTTTCCTATCAGCCAGACCTGTTTCTCTAAACTAGTTCTGAGTGATGTTTGATGCAGTCTTTACTATTTTTTTTTGCAGGAGATATAGAAGAAAATAAGGAAAGATTTAGATAAATGGTAAATGTAGGTTACTGCAAAGCATGGCTTTCTGAGCTTTTCCTGCTCTAAAAAAGAATACAGTTACAGGATTGATTCTCAATTAATTTGGTCAATATTTATCTATAATGTAAAACATTTCCCCACCCCTAAATTACGCAATGTGGAAGTCGTACAGAAGTCTCTTATAATCATCTGCGTGGCCGTAAGAACCTGTATTTCTCCAAGTGCGAATTTTGTCAATGAAGATAGCTGAGTTTTTCTCCCTAATTACACTATGTACATTGTTTCACATCTGTACTAAGTTAAAGAGCATTCCACTTAAACGGAAAACAGTCATTCTGAACTTTCGCTTCCTATAATCGTTAGCGTGGAACTGAGCTATGCAGAATTCACACCTGTTTGGCAAATGCTTCAGTGAGCATGTTCGTATTTAAAATTGAACCTGGACAAATATCCTCTGTCCTAGAATCACAGAATGTCCTGATTCTCTTGATGCAGCATCTGTATGAGAACAGCATTGTACTAAGCAAAATCACTGAGAATGTCTGTAATTGTTATGACAGCATAATTATTCAATTAAAAAGAGAAAAGGACATACACGTAAGCACTTAGTCTGGCAACAGTCTTAGTTTGAACTTTGACTTAAGAGCTGGTAGTCTGTAGTCACTCAGCACTGACTGTGAAATATTTCTATTACTTATTACTAAGTATTTTCTATGATTTATCCATATAGCCCTGTGAAAAACAGTGAGGTGCATGATATGTAACTGAGAATGGACACCCTGCTCAGAGGTCATACAAGCCTAATTAAAGTGCTGCAAAGGCCAAGAAGTAACGGCCTAAATCAAAGATAATGATTTGGAGCACTGGACAAACTGGAACGTTTGTGTCCTCTGTACAGACAGCAGAGAAAGAAAAATGCCCTAAAAACCTCTGAGGAGTAATTCCATGTGCCTACTTGGGTGACTAATTAATGCTGTAAAGGCCCTGTGTGCAGGTGCTGTCTGAGAAGCCCTGTGTACAATGAGTGGGAGCGTCTGCTTGATGGCGAACATACACCTGTCAGAAGTGATGGCAAAAACCTGCCATAGCACAATGACCAAAACAATTTTTACCCTGCCTGTACCTGCCTAGGAAGTTGCAGCAAGTGCTTTCTAGGTTCCAAGAGTTCTGTTTGTTCTCTCCTTTCCTCAGTAGCGTATAGCCATTAAAGCTCCAGCTCTTGAAACTTTGTAAAGAGGAAAGCTGTAGCAATGCATGAGATCTTTGTGGATTGATGGGACATAGAACACCAGCACAGTAAGAACTGTCACTACATACATTCCTTCTGACCTAGCATGGCTATTTCTGTTTGTGGTGTGTATTATTACCTTCAATAAATTTTAAAAATGTTTAGTATCTGAAGGTTAGGATTCATTGAACAATGTGACATTGCTTAACACCACTCCAGTAATGTGTTCTCACCTACATGTTACCACCATGTTAATACGTTCCAAAATTCTGGCCATATAAGAACAAACCAGCTATTTGTGGTTAGATAAAAGGAGATACTGTATCTCTGCATGAGCAGGGTTAGAAAAGTTATATTTGAAATAATATCCACTGAGAAAATTCTTACTATGGTAGCTAAATTATTATTTTATGCAAGAAAATTCTCTAAAGTTAATACAAAGTAGACACTTAGTCACTACCAAGACAAACCAAGTGAGTAAGAACAATCTTTCTCTAATTTTCCTTAGTGTATGGCTTTCACTTTAAGACATGTGATGCTGTTTTCTTAGATTTAATGACATTAAATTGAAAAACAGTTTTCACATAAAAATAAGAGTTCATCTCTATGCTCTGGGATTTTGTAGCACTACATAAAGCCTACCAAGAACTCAGTGAGCAGTAACATTTAACCTTTAAAATAAATTATCACTGAATTACATTAATATTAAAAATGCCTTTTATGGGCAAGTAAGGTATTGGAATTCAGATTTTAAAAAATACTGGAAGCACAAAAGAAAATTAGAAACTGATCTATGACCATGCTTACTGTGCAAATTAAATAAAAAGACAAAAAGCGTGGGAGTATTGAGCATATGTCATTTTTCTCCATTAAAAATATGCCAATATACCATACCAAATAAAATTAGAATACAAATGTTACGAGACGAGCTTCAACGTAGATTGTTTAAAATACAGAATTGTTTAGAAACATTTTTGTTGATCAAGCATATACTCATATTAAGTTTTAGAGGCTTCACTTTCTTGTTTATTTTCCCTTGAATAGCCTCTACTTTGAGAAAAATGTTCTGCTCCCACTGAAGACAATGTGAGCTTTTGGAAAGCAACGGGAGTTTCTACCCTGCAGCTCTGTAATGAGCTCAATGTGGCTGAAAGTCTGAATCTCCCTGAGTCTTAGTGAGGTCCATGACACTCCAGGTCAAGGCAATGGAACATTAGTACAAAAGATATTTCAAGATAATTCCCAAAGCATCACCCCTGTGGAGTAATTCAGATATGCTTAACTTTAACTCTGACTTTAACAGAACAAAGAATATTTATAAGCTTGCAAAACTTGACATCAGATTCAAGAGAGTAGATAGAACATCTGTAAGAACCTCTGTTTTTGCAATACAGAATCTGAACCATAAATATTTTCTTGAAGAAAATGTATATTCAATGACTCTCCAGTGTTTTACTTCAGATTTAGGCAGACCACACAGACTACAGGAAAACAGATTTAGTTAATACTCAATTAAGATTAATATTATTTACAACAGCATAAAATCTCCTAAGTTTGATGCCCCATCTAGTTCATGCTCTCCAAAAAAAAGCAAAAACCAAAAAGACCCCAAAAATCCCCAAACATATGGTACTTCAAAATTCTTAGGCTTAGAATTAAGATGATAAGATAAAGGGTATACTCATCGCTGGTTTATGTTTGAAGTTGATTTAACGGAGCAATTATTTTACATTTACTTTCAGTTGTTTCTGCTGCATCTGAGCATATAAAAGATTAATGTGTTATGGAACTGTATTACAAAATATGACCATATTCATAACACTTTGTTTCGTGTCTCATATCAGTATATCTAGCATACTAGCCTAGTCATATCTGCTTTTGTATGGCAAGTAATCATATATGCTTTAGTATGGTGATTGCATCATGCCCAAACATGATGAGATAATATGACAGCTGATACTGAGCAGGGAATTCATCATGTTTCATCACTCTAGGTCTGCCTTATGCTTGATACAACAAACAATAAGAAAAATAACTTAATTTTTAAAAGATAGGCTTTCGCTTCTTGCACCAAGTGGTTTTACCACACAGGTGGATACAAACAGTAAAACATATTCTGACGGTACATAGATTTGGCTCATCTCTATTAAGGATGCTTAAGTGTGTGTTTATTTTAAAACAGTTATTCTGCATTCAACTGCAGATTCTTATGCTTTAAAAAAAAAAAAAGTGTTTTTGTTTTTCAGGATGAGGTTTACATGTGAACTATGACTGTGAGCCAAAACCTACTCAGTGAGTTGTGGAGACGTCAGATCTATTGTCTAGAGATGCAGACAGCATATCAGAACAGTAAAGTCAATAAGGGAAATGTCTTGACAAATTTTGAGTTTATCAAATAATGATTATCAAATAAGATAATCATTACAATAATACCTAGCATCCCTATGTCTATCAAAATAGTACTATTTGCAGCCCTGGAGCCATCTACTGAGAGCAGTTTAGGCCTGCAACATTGTTTATGGATGTTTAAGCATGAACCTAACGTAATATGTCTCTGATCTAAAGAAATCCATGAGATGCGTGTCACTTAAGTATTATTTCTTGTCACTCTTTGAGGGCATGGCTCTTGCAACTGTATTTATATAAGCCCGATCACGGACAGGGAAACGTAACAGTCATACAGAAGGGGCAATGGGAAAGGAACAAACTTTCTAAAGGCAGAATTACATTTCTCTTCTTCAGTGACACTTCTGTTTATATTCAACAGCTGGATGTAAAATGGGTACATTGTTGTAATCATACTATATAAAGAAGTGGAGAATGAGAACATATCAAAACCATGAAAAAAGAAACTTTGTATTTTAGATCAAATACTTTAGATCTAAAATAAAATTTCAGAAAAATTTAAGTCTTTTTGTAATGAGTGAAGTTCATGCTTTCAGAAATTGATTTATTTTAGGATCTAGGTCAAAAAAAAAAAAAAAAAAAAGAAAAAAAGGAGAATTTAAAGCTGTGCATACATGAGCATGTACATGTACTTGTCTCCATTGCAGTGTGATACTGAAGCTCTGCAAGCAGAAACCAGTTGACAGTTTTGTCCTCTAGACTGATCATACACTGACACTTATGCCAATAAAACTTCATTCATAAACTTGGAGTTACTCCCAATGTATATTTGTGCTAGTGAAAAGATAATCAGACCCATTGATTTTGTGACAAACTGCTAATGATTCTTTAAAGGTGTCCTCCTCTTAAGTGAATGTAAGGGTTGATTGCTTCCCTATCGCATGCTCACTGCTTCCTCCTGTCCTTGACCTTTATCTGAGAGACACAATTTCAGGATGACTTGGTAAGAGAATTTTCAGGAGAGCCTGCACCTGGTATTCTGCAATTTTCCTTTGATTTATATTTCACAGAAAAAGAGAAGACAAGAACAAAGGAAAGTAGAATAATTATATTGATTATCATTTATGTGTATATGCATGTTCAGTGGATTTCAGTCCATGCACACATAAAAATAACAAAAATTAATGAATGGAAAGTATTTCAATTAGTTCAGTTAAACATTTTTTATTTCCCCTGAGGATTATAAATCTCTGTCATTGCACTGGTTCCTAAAGAAAAGATAATTAAAAAGGCTATTTTCTTGTCTGATTTGCACAAGAAATTGGGACATGTATACAGCATAGGCAACAAGATTTTTAAAGATGACCAGTATGTTTAGAGCCAGTCATTCCCAGAGTTGTAATCTCACCCCCAACATTAGGGCTTATATCATGCAGAGTGCTATGACAACCTGGCGTCTGTCAGGAGATTTGTAAGAAATATCAGCAAGTCAGTTTTGCCCATGCAATATAAAAATCTCTCTTTTGTTGACAAATTAAGGAGTCCAGTTTCAAGCTTCTCCACTTGTGACAATATGCAAGTAATTCATCACTCATCTGCAAGTCTCTCTGTCTCTCTTAAGGATGTTTGATCTTCTACCTCCCTTGTACCTAGGCTAAGCTATTTGCTCCTCTATTGATTCAGCTTTAGTCTCTGGGAGTCAACTGACATTAATTTTACAGGCTGGCTTTTGAGATTTGCCCCTAAACATCAGGAAGAAATGTTCCTTAGCACCACTCCCAGCATATCTCCATTCCTTCCTTTCATTACATTTCAGAGTTATATTCTATTTCATCCTTCCTTATGCTGAATATGCTTTTACCTTTCTCCAAACCACCACGTCCCTTTGTACACGTAAATACACAATATCTGTTGTTGCTGCTCATTGTCAACGAGTTTGGGTTTTTTTGCAAGAACATAGGTTTACATTGTCATTATTCTATGAATTTTCATCAGGAATGAATGTATAAAATAAAGGTTAGTCCCATTAACCAAGAAATGCGTCAAGCCTTTTAAGTGTAATTGCTCTATAGTTAATTACCAAGAAACATTTGGAATACGTCATTTACAATGGAAAAAGCTATAATTGTCTTTAAACACGGTAACCTGAATGCATTACATGTAGTATATATTGGCTCGGTCAGCGCTATGCAAGAAACACTTCACATGCTTATCTATGATTGAGTACTGTTGCTGAATTACTAACAGAATGAGTGCAAGATTTAAAGAAATTAAGTAAATGACAGCAGATATAACAGGCAATGTGAGCAGAACAAAAATCAAAGGTTACCCCAAGAGGAAAAACATACATTGCTACAGAGACAACAATCAGAACTAAAAGAGTAACAATAAATTTCTATTTTTAATCTAAGGTGTATGCGCTACAAATCACATTATTCTTTGGGGAACATAAGGAGATGTAACAGTGGATTCATTTAGAAGTAATCGTGATCCTGATGTGAACACTTCAGAATTACAAAGCAATACATCTAAGAGCATAAACTTTGTTCCAGTGAAAAAAAGAATGCAGTGATATAGTAACTGAAGGCTGGAGAAGTACAGGCATACCTACCATCTCTATGGCTTTTATATTGTCTCAGACCGTTTAGAAGTCACTGCAATGCAGTGTGGTAAACATTTATTAGTGGTATACTCCGCACTCCATGAAGGATATAGGGGTGCTGGAACACATCCAGAGAAGGGCAACAAAGCTGGTGAAGGATCTAGAGAACAAGTCTTATGAGAAGCAACTGACAGAACTGGGGTTGTTTTGTCTGGAGAAATGGAGGCTCAGGGAAGACTGTCCCACTCTCTGTAACTACCTGACAGGAGGTTGTAGCAAGGTGGGAGTTGATCTGTTCTCCCATGCAACAAGTGACAGGATTTAATGGTGACCTGGCAGTGCGGGCTTAATGGTTGGACTCAATAATCTGAAAGATCTCTTCCAAGAAAAAAAACTACCATGTGTCTATGAGATGTCATTAATGGCATCAACAGAGAAGGCAAAAAAAAGTTGTCTTATTTCCTGAAGATGGCTATATCAAGGTTGATGTTGATAAGAAGTGATACAGTATTATGCATACTGTCTCCAGTACTAAAGAAAGTTGTTAATCAAGACTAGGTTTGATTCTACAGCTCACTGTTTTATTTACTTTTTGAATTCCATTTATTCCTTCATGTTGTCTAAATAAATAGTTTCATTACCCAGAAGAGCTTATAGTGCACTGCTGAAAATGAGTATTCACTGAGAGTCTGAGGAGAGAGATCTGAATTCATTCCTAATTGACACAATGCTTAACAAGTCAGTTAAAGTGAGAGGTACCTTCTGCAATAAATATTTTATGTTTTGAAGAGTCTAGCAATAAGTATAACAAAAAAATGTTCTTAACATATATTTATGCAGGCTGCAACTATAACCAGTGGCATAATATCTACCTGTACATGTGTGCATTTAGAATGCACTCGCTGCAAGGTGAAAAAACAATTCATTGCTTTAGTGTATGAGAAATGGTCACCTTGAATGAAATGCTTACACTCAAATTTTGTTTCAAGTTTACATCTTTACCTCTTCCCCAGTGCATCAGTAGGAGCTCACAGTGATACAACCCAAGATAAGAAAGAGGCATTTCCATTACTGGTAAAGTAATGCACAAGGTAAATTGTCTAGTATTGGTAAGCAATTTTTTCCTTCAAAACTGTCTGCTAGCATTACATGCAAACAAAATTCATTAAATAATATTACACAGAATTTTTTGATAATTTGGTTTCTAAATTGTGGAAGATATATATATATATTCTGCTTTGGCTATGGATACATTGATTTCAGTAGGAAATGAGAACCTGACATTGGGTGCTTTATATTTGGATGTATCCTGCCATGATATATACATTTTTCATCTGCACTGAAAAGTAATGCTAGGAACAGATCAGCACTGGCTGAGGTTGTAATCTTCTACAAGCCCAAACAAAGAATATATGAACTTCTGGAGTCTCCAGACCTTGGTTAGTGGATGAGCTAATGAATGAGAGTTACATTTTTGTAGCAAAAAACTTATTTTAAACCCTGTGTTGGAACAGAATCTGGGACATGAATGTTCAGGAAACATCTATAGGTTAATATGGGTCTTACTTGTAAAAACTAACAAAATAACAACGGCAAAAGGCAAGATGTAAAAAATGGCAAAAGAAAATATAGCATGACTGAAGGAAAGGAACCACAGATTTCTAGTGCTATCGAACACCATGAAACGTCATTAATAAAAGCAGAGATTTCACTTTTAAATAGAATTTTCGAAGTGGAATAGTTTGATTCCTTCTTCTGAATCAAAAAACCAGAACTATAAATTAAGCCAACTACTACAATCACAACACTAATCTAGGATAAGTCTACAGTGTTCACTTATAACTTTCTTCTTGTCATTAGTCGACTTCCACAAATTCTTGGTTATAAAACCTTTATACTGTATGTCATAATGCATATTGTATTTCAATTTAAATTCCATTTGCTTTAGATTTACCTGACACTATTCCATAAATTTACTCTACATTGAATGAAAGTTTAAATTTAATTCAATTCTCTCTTCTCTTAATTCTCTCTTTTTTTTTTTTTTTTTTTTTCCCCCCTAGCTTTGTAAATCTTAGAGTATTAGTCATTGTCTTCTGTGAACAACCTTATCAAAAGAACCAGGTCACTATTAAGACATTTTAGCCTTCACTTCTGACAAAAACACGACAGGAAAGAAAGTCTCTTTTAGTACAAGTAATACTTCTTTCTGTTGCTGAGTTGAAGGACAGGAAATAATTCTAATATTTTCCTGTTTATTTTTAAATTAAGCACAGCAAAAATATGTATAGAATTTTGGGGTGAATTTTTAATAGCTAAAGAGACAATTAAATGCAAATACTGGATTTTATTCATACTCATTTTGTAATTCTCAGGTCCCAGTTTCTAGTTTTGTGCTGTTTCAAATGATACTCCCCAAAAGCAATTTTTCAGTACATTTATATACACTTGTAAATTAAATACATAATGGATTGTATTGCAATTTCATGGCAAGGTTTTGGCAGCTGGGGAGCTTCAGGGGTGGCTTCTGTGAGCAGATGCTAGAAGTTTCCCCTATGAGCAAGAGAGCCAATGCCAGCCGGCTCCAAGATGGACCCACTGCTTGCCAAGGCTGAGCCAATCAGTGATGGTGGTGGTGCCTTTGTGATAACGTATTTGAGAAGGGATGAAAAAACCTCGCACAATTGCAGCCGGAAGAGAGGAGTGACAATATGTGAGAGAAACAACTCTAGCAGACAAGAGTTAGGGTTTGAGTAAACAATATGGTATTCCAAAAGTTATTTGGTTTGGGGGTTTGGGGCTTTTTTAGAACAAAGAGGCTTTGTTCTACTGATAAGAAATAATGATAATTATTTCCACAACCGATCACCTTCAGTCAGTCAATCACCCTGACAGCTTTTTAGGTTATTTTCTTAAAAATTTGAAGGTAACCAAACTTACTTGGTTTGTGCTTTATAACTATGGAAACAAAGTTCAGCAGAACAGAAACTAATTTGTCAAAGACAGTAGTTGCATAATAATGTAAAACAGCTCTAGCAAAGAATTTATGAGAGGATGACAAAGACAGCAGAGTGGACTGCAATGAGAAAGTGAGATCATATTTTCATCACGATAGACAGCAGTCTGAGCATAAAGATCACCTCAACTTTGATGAGATGCCTTTTAAAGGGCACTACAGTAAAGTTTTAAGGAAGAATTTGAAGAAACACAAGGGTGTATCTTTGCAGCATCTTTTCAGAATTAGCAGAAAAAGAGAATAAAGGTACTCTGTCTAAAAGTGATCACATCTGCACCACAGATTTTGAGTCTATGGCCATTTGATTCTGAGATTTACAAAGACAAGTGGCCCAAGTTGTTTCAGCCTTTGAAACACAAAGCAAGTTATTTGTGATGGATATTACAAGCAGATAACAATTTTCTAGCTTGGAATCTCTC
>JAAGNO010028422.1:0-20360 GCA_033439905.1 Ceryle rudis | reverse complement strand
AGTACCTTCATGTAATGCTGGTTTTGTTGCTTCGGGTTTTTGTAAAGTTACGGGGTGATAACAAGGTCTGAGCACACGAATTCTTTCCATGTACATCACATGACAGCCTCTCTCGTAGTGGAGTTTCATTCTGTGTCCCTCATGTTCCTCCGTTTTTCTCCCCAAATGCTCATAAGGTGAGGCAAAACAGATCTGAATTATACTTGTGATAGCAGAGCAGTAACGCAAGGGTTTAACGTGAAGTAGATGGAGCTATGTGAGATTTAAGTCTAAGATCTGTTTTACTTAGGTATTTTTAGGTGTTAATAATATCTTTGGGGTTAGGCTGAAGTCTCTGGAAGGGCAGCTGACACTCTGTGGGTCTAATCATCTGCATGGACTAACAAACCTTCACCTGTCTAATGTCTCATTATAAACACATGTAAAGCTTGAACGTGGAAAATCCACGAGTGAAGACAATGTGAGAACAATTGTTTTTCTCCTCCAGAACATGCGTGTCACACAAAGAGTTAGCTTTGTAATAATTTAATATTTGGGGAATATGTTGGCTGGTCTTGTGCACATACTGGTTTTTGAATGAAGAGCTAAGTGGTTTAAGTGAGAGTAATTTCTGTCTCTTACCCTGACATGCAGGTGAGGGCACCCTTGAACTGTGCAACTTCTCTACCCATCTGTAGACAGATCAGGATGGTTTGTAATCCCACCCAGCATGCAGTCTGTTCAAAATCAAATAGAACATATCAATGGCTTTGAGCTTTCAGACTCATAACACTAATACAGCTGGGAACGTAAATAAAAAGGAGAATATTAAGAAAGAGCTTCGGTTGCTGCAAACAGAAGAAATAATCTGAATCAAGTATCTTCTTCCATTATACAGTTTCTTACCAAAATAAAAGCCCAGCTCAGGGCCGATATTTATAATGAGCAGGCTTTGCCAGTGTTCGTACTTCTCCCATTTTCAACTGGTATGTATCAGTTCTGAACACGTGTACCAGTGACAGCAGTTTATTTGTTTTATCTTTTGTCCCAAAGGGTCATAGCACCATAATGCACCACCTACTTCGCTTTAAGGCATTGCCTGCTGTGTACCATTGGGACTGGTGTAAAGTAGCTCTTTTATAACCTCTGAACCCGTGTTCTCTGCACGCTGGGAGTTGCTGATTTTAAGCCATTGGACAGAAGTTATGGCAACTAGGTCTGCAGCAGATGTTGCAAACTACAGAGTGACTTTAAAAGAAACCACTTAGGTGCAATCAACCCCTTCTGGTTTGTGTTTTTCCTTAAGCATTTTATTAATCTTTGAGAAACACATGCGGGAGCTCTGAAACCATAATTTTACTTGCAGTCTCAGGTGGGATGGTTGGTCCCTAAAGAGGATATATCTAGCAAGCACTAATTCTCCATAAACGAGCTGTGGTGCATGCATGATTCTGTCATTGCTAATTCTCACTTAAAAACCCGAAGTGAGCCTAAATAAGGAATTTGCTTTGAGATTTACCAAAAACTGTGATCCAAATGATACAGTATTCTATGTGTGTAAATGCATATACAATCATGGTAATAGAAGCCATTTTGATCCAGATTGTCAGGATTGAAAGGATGCAGTTGTACTTGAAAAATACATATGCATTTGCATGGACAATTACTCAAGTTGGGATTTAGGCATTTAAGTGGCCATTTGTGCTCTCATTTTCGATTATTATGTTCATCCTGCAGGAATGGATTTGTGCAAATCACCAACATAAATATGCATATGTTTTGTTGCGTGCTATCCTGAAAACATGTTGCTGTACTTGGATATAAACTTGAATTGATTTATATATATTTTTTTTTTTTTCTTTCCCCCCTTGAAATTTATATTCTAATCTGAGGAATGTGAACTGCGGTGACTGAACAGCGGTTCTTCAGCAGCACGTTCTCCTTTTCCAAATGGTTAACTCTTGTAATTGTTTCTGTAATGTAAGCTAGTATTTCCAGCTAACAGTTATTTAGGGTTCTGTCATGGCAAGCCATAATTCAACGCTGTTGCCTAGTGGTCCAAATAATGACCAAGGCTTGGCCCTAGCTGAATTATTGTTCTTTTGCTTCTTTCTTTCCCTTCATACGCATAAACAAGTCTGTCTTTATGCCAAGCTCTGAAATACAAAGGAAGGTAGAAGCAGTATTGTTGATTCAGAGCTCCATCCTGGCAACTTCAGGGAGAGAACTGCTTGTTAAGGGGTATGAAGGCCTTTGAAGGGCTTCTTAGTAACTTGGTCCATAGGCTTCCTGCAGGCTCACTGGACTCTTATTTTGCCACATCTTTAAAATATTTATATAGAGCATCTACTGCAAGTACTTAACAGAGAGGATGAAGAGGTCCAGTCTGACTTGTAACTGGAATACTATTTGGGCTGATGCTAAATTGCAGCTCAAATTGAGTACACCAAAATTTGCATCCAAATTAGGAACCTTTGAGTCAGTTGACTTATGACTCAGCTTATGGAAAGAGCACTTGTAAGGAGATTGTGTTTAATATACTTTCTGTGATTCTCTTTTAAGAAAGAGTAGACTTTCATGAAAGGACAGTAGCAGTGTGAATGCTACAGAAATTTTGTCAGTAAACCTTTGAGGAATAAGTTAATTTTTAAGTTCCTTCATATCAATTGTATTAAAAGTTAGCATAATAAAGGTTTATTTCTTAATTTTCAATCTGTAATTTGCCTGTGATTCTTCTGAAAGAAAATGATATTTTTATGAAATGGAAATATACAAAGCCTGCATGACTGCATTAGTGACCTAATGAAGTGGCAAACCACGTTTTTTAAATCATTCATTGTGATCCAGACTAATGAATTCTTAATCTTAGTTCTTGGAATTTAACACCATTCACACTGGGAGAGTCTGTGAATCTTTTGAAGTAATACGGAAGTTCGTCTAACATGGGTAATTCTAACAAGTACAAAATCCTTCTATGAAATGGGCCAGGAGTGATGGTGGGAAGCTTTGTAAATTGCTAGAAGAACATGAAAAGGAAGGTTGTAACTGAATTTCTAAATGGTGACTCGTAGACACACAAATGGGATAGTATGACAATTTGCCTTGGTGGATGTGGGAGCTGTGCTCAACTGTGGGTGCTTCAAGGACACTTTAGCCCAGAACAGCAGCTTCTTGGTCAATCTGGGGAGTCATGGATCCCTGGTGGTGCTGGGATGTTCTGTGGAGACTGGGCAGGATGAGGTTTGTAAGAGCAAGTTGTTGCATTATGGTTTTGGAGATTAGCAATGTGGGTGTGGGGTCATGGCCTTGGCTATTTCACAAGGGGGAAGGTAATTTAGAATGTAGTAAGCAAAGAAAGGTGTAAGTGCTACAGGCTGCTTCTGTCTATGCTCAGGCAACCCAAACATGATGATATAATGGATTAATCTGAGCCAGAACTGAGGCCAGGCTACATTCCTGCAGGCTAATGGCCAAAGAGCCTGGGTGGGTCATGGTTTGATTGCCATCTGTGCTGACACTTGGGAGACAGCACAGAGACTCATGGATTTGTGTTAGTTTAACAGAGCGGAGCTGAGGCCCAAGCAGTGGCTCCAGTCTCCTCTTGTTTGTGTTTTCAAGTGTCACCTGGGAACTGACTGAAAGTTTGCATTAGGGAGTGATTTCTGATTATTTTAGGTAGCCCAAAGCAGGACCTGATGGATAATCTCAAGACATTTTTCTAGAAGCCTTAGGTCCATTTGGTACCCTTGAAGGGACTGGAGAGATATGTCTCCCATTAGGCAGCTGACTTCAGGAGCTTATCTGCATTGCTTTAAGCTTGCTTGTTTCACATCAGCCCATTAGTGAACCTCTTTCCCAGACTGGGAAGAAGATGGGGCTCTTAGTAATTCTGTAATACCTACTGCTCATAGGCTGCCTTTACTTTTTCCACTTCAAAATGTCATGTTGGATTCCTCATGGAATTAGAGATTTTTTTAAATTTTTTTTCTTGCTTCTCTCTGCTAGACCTCTGACTTTTTTTCTGGTTTTCTTCTACACTAAAGACTTAATTTCTCACATATGTGAGACAGTGAAAATTAAACAAGCTGGCAGATAGAATGGTGCTTCATGTCTGGAAAGCTGCAATGAGCTGTGACTTAGGAATTACAGTGCTTCATATTCAAACTTTTCTTTTTGATGCATTGGGGTGGCACAGGAGCTGACAGTGACATATGGAGACGGCTCTCTTAGCAGGATTGAGGCTCTTACGTGATAAATGACACAGTGTGTCAAAGGACTTCTGTTATCCATCATGATGGCTTCCTCTGAACACATTCTCACTGAAAAGAGAAGTAACTACACAAACAGCTGGGGAATGCTGTAGGTAGGGTCAATGGTGTGTTCAAAAAAGAAAGTAAGAAAGCTGGAAAGTGTATGATCAAATGGGAAATAATAAACCTTGAGTTCTAAATTCAGTATTTTAAAGTTAATTGTGGTCTAAACATCTGAGGTACCCCAATTTTATGTCTGTCAAAAATGAACCTTAGCTTCATCATACTTCTCAAAAGTTGTTCAATCAAAAGGTTTCAAAATCAAGTCCTGAGCAGCTAAACTATCTCTAAAGAAAGGCCATTTAGCACCAAGTTTTGGATTGACAGCATAGTTCTCTCCTCTGACCCTTTCCCTTTCCTTTTCCTTCCCTGTTTGAGTCTGAAATGCAGTGGAGTGAGTCATAAGCTTTGCTTTCCTATATACATGAGCAGCATGGGAAAGACAGGCAAACACAGAAGCAGGGTGGTACAGTTACTATTATAAACATAAGGGATAGAAAAGACTTCTGAGGGAAGGAGCAGGGCTTTGATTCTCAAAACACCTGCTACAAGAACATCCACTGTAGGACAGTGTCTACAATTGTTGACCATTCAGATTAAGTAGTAATGGGGCAGGCTCTCGCAGCTCTGTGCCTTCCACTGTTGGAAAGTGTGTTGGCTTTTGATGCCAGATTTTTTCTCTCTGTCACCTTTCACCAAATTGTACCTCTTAATTTTTTTTCATTCATTTCAGATTGACACATTCAGTACTGGCTGTTCAAGAGGAGCAAGGGATGTATGGCACAGCATAGACACCTGTCCATTTCAGCATCCTTTAGTCCATCTCTTCCCCCCCCCCCCCCCATCAGCCATAATGGCTGGGTTTTTTTCCTACTTGATTAATGGACCCTCAATAGCCATGTAGCCTATAAACCTAGACAAGACAAGCGGTCTGTCTCTTTTGATCCCTGAACTCCTAAAAGCCTGATTCTGACTCTGCTTAAGTGGTGTTTATGTGCCCACATGCACGGTAGTAATTGGTGCAGAATATCAAATGTCACTACTTGACATTTCATTCATAACAGTAGCTTTTAAAGTAAAGGCTCTAACTTGATGATTCACCAGTGGCCTATGTCAAATGATCTGGGATGGTCTTCATGTTACAAGTGTCAATCAACAAATGGATTACTCTGGAGATAATTTAATTGGAGCTCATCAATGAACTGAAAATCCCCTTACTTTCAGATTATTACCACAGCCCTACTACATGTGAGATGAGACAAGAGCATAGACTTGGTAGAAGGATGGCTTCAACCTGTGTAGCCCATCTAACAAACCCCTTCCTGGGAGGATGGAGTTGCAAGTCTCTCAGGTGCATCTATTCTGCAGTTCAATACAGGATTTCAGGTTCCACGGCTGTTGAGCTGGAAGCTTCTGCCCAGAATAAAATTTGCTAAACAGAAACCAACCTAAATATATAGATAACTCAGCCCCCTTCAACTCCCAGTGCCACTGTGCTCCACTTTATTTGACAGTACAGCTTTTCCTTCAGAAACTCTTCATGTGATGAGACACTTATTTCAGCTGTTGACCCCTATCAATGACCCCTCACTGGGAGATCAGGTGTAGAGAACCAGGCTATTATCTGCCTTCCACTCACACATTTCTAATCAAAGCAGCCAATTTTGCGAACGCCTACAGCTGAAGTCACAGTGAGGGAGACCTGGCTGAGTACAGAGAAAAGAAGCATTTGGAATGGCAGAGCCAAGGGTAAGAAATCCTCAGGGTAACGCTAAAAAAGAAAAGTCAAGCTGGGAGAAAAGATGAACAAGCAAAGCAGGGAGAAATTCTAAATTCCAGTTTCATATTTAATAGAAGTCATGAGAATCAGTCAGCAGAGTGAAGAAAAGCATCTCTACGCCCTCCATCTCTTTATGCTTCTTTACTTTTCTTACTCCAGTGAGCATTTGTAACACCCTAGTATTGTATTCTGTTTTCAGTGCGTATGCTTAAGACAAAATAGACTTTTGTAAGGAAAAAAAAAAAAGGCGCAAAGCAGTTCTGACAAGACAATATCTCTTCAGATGTTATAAAGGTTAATATTTGCTCCAGTTATGAAATCTGTTGAGTCTTTCTGTTCTGGCTGTTGAGTTTTCTCTAGACTCAGAGAACACTCAAAAATTTGAGCCCCCATGTACTGGGTACAGAAGACGAGCAGGAGTGCCACGTGGCACCTTCTGCTGGGGTCTGCAAAAGCAATAGCCCATGTTACCAGCTATCACTGTTGTCATTGCCAGTAACCACAGAAATCTTGTTAAATAGGGCAGTAATCCTTCATGATGTGTCAAATACTTGTGCTGTTCCCTCCCTTGGAGCACTAGTTTCAGTTGATAGCCATGTTGCACGCTTACTTTCCAATGTCATGTAAAGGTGTCACTTTATCATATCTGAATGTTTAAACTGCACTCCAGGAACAGGTAAATGATACCGATAATCTTATAACGTGGTAGAGAAGGTTGTCAGTGGCTTACAGTCACAAATGATGGGCTGGCATCTCAGGATGGATACCGCAGCACTGGCTTTATCTGCTTTTGTCTTTGCTTTTCATTTTTTTCTGGTTTAAAGGTCCTGTAGGCTGTAATTGCTTTTTGGGACTAATAATGTTGTATTGTTAGTCCTGGATTTGAGAACAGCTGTTGTCTTCAGTTCCTGTATGTTTCCCTGTCTGGTTTATAATTATAGTCCATAAATTGTGTTAGGATTCTTGGTAACAAGGAGTGTACTGAAAATGAGATTCTTCTCGGTATTTGTGTCACTTTGCAGAAGACAGGGATGGAAAAGAAACATTGTCAAACGATGAGAGTGTGGTTTTTCCCATCCTTCTGTTTTTTGATGTAAGCAAGAGTTTGTTATTTTTTTCTAGGATTGCAATCAGATGTTCACCCACTGCTACCTGGATTTACAGCATGAACTTTCAGCCAGAACCACCACACTACAGAAGTTTCTTAGCCATAGGAGACTGATATTAGCATCTTTCCAGTGAATGATCTGATTCCTCATTTGTAATTCTCTGCAGTAGAGCCGATGGAAGATTCTCTAAGCAAAGTTCTGGGTCTCTGTGTGTAAACAAAAAACCCTAAAACACTGAGAAACCCCCTAAAGACTTAAGTTGCTGGGTTTTTTTTTCTTATGCTTTATACTTTTTCAGTTATGTGAATAGAAATGTAAATATTTTGCTTGGTTTTCCTTGCTATCCCATCATACAGTGTTGGGTTGTTTTCCTTGCTTTACACCCGTAGGGAGTTAGATCCTAATTTCAGTTCAGAATCTCTCTCTTTTTAACTTTTGCCCTTCCTTTCTCTGTGGATGTCTTTCTCTCCATATGCAATTCTGCTTCTACCTTTTGTCTGCCACTCTCCCTCTCTCTTTTTTTAAATTTTTTTATTTTGTGTTTGTTTTGGTAATCCAGTGGGAATATAAAGTTCCTGTTTAGCCTGATCTTGTATCAAGCATCATGGAAGCTCCAGAGTGCCTTGTGTCATTACTGGTGGGGGGGACCATTCGGAGAGGTGTGTTTACTGTTGTTTCCTGTTAGTAGAGAGACTATTTGAAAATAGTTGATTTTTTTTTCTGATGCTGTCACAAAATACCGAAATTTAGAGAGGTCAGTTTTCACACACCATATAGAAAAGTTTCTAAGCTTCTCTAGGTTTCTCTAGCTGTCCTCAGATAGACGAGTTATTATGTAGATTTAGTATTCAAGATCCTAGGAGTTACTTAGGGTATTGTGAGGTTTAGGAGATGTAGTACTGGTTGAAAAGGTGTGTTCTTAGTGTCAGCTGTCTTCAGCACACCCTATTCTGGTGTGAAGTATGTTTTGTTTCTCTTACTGGCCTCCCTCTGTGTTGCTCTGCCAATATACCTCAATATTGACCTGTGGACGCGGTCGTATTACTGTGGAACACATCCATACTGTCATCTGAGGAAACTCTGTCCTAATAGCTGTCGTGCATTTATAAAATAATTCTTCTTTTCCTATTCAACAAAATAGGCTATATCATATTCCTTAAGTAGCTTTGCTCCCTGTTGGCCTGTGCTATTACTCTATTTTTACCTATTACTTATGTAGAACTGTTTTATATTAAATAACAGAGAGTGTTAAATGGTCTCATTATTAGCATTCAGAAATCTTTAGTGTAGCTTAAACTCTCCTCAGATCTGGAGCAAGCTCAAATCCCATTAAAAAGATAGCCGGGTTTCTATCTTCCAAACCATAGCTTTCATTTCTATGGCAATTCCCCTTCATCACTAAGAAATAACAAGCAGTGCTTGTAAATTCTCTGGCTAGTGATTCGGTGATTATGATATTAATGACATATTGTGCAAGTGGTGGTGGTGGGGAAGAGTTAGAAGAACAACTATCAGCCTTGAAAATGGCAGCAGTTTACTCTGTTTCTCCTCCTTGAAATTCATTTGGCTAAGTGCAGTGGGATTGGGTTTGATCACTTGTTTTAAAAATCATGTTAGTAATAATCCATTTATCTGCAGGAGACATGGAAGGACCCCTGGATTCCATGACTTATTGTTAACATCTCTGGGGTTTCATTTTCAGCATCTGCGTTTGATGCCACTCATCCCAAATAGGTAAAATGTATCTCAGCAGGGTAGGAAAAGAACTTGAAATCATTTAAAAGCCACATTGTGTTTTTTATTTAGGTAAAATTAACTAGTATATGCTTTTTTTTTTTAAGTTGTGTAATATGAATAAAACATTTGTCTGTGTGGAGCTGATTGTAATGTAATGATCCTGTTACTTCCAGTAGGGATTTTGGAAGGGAGTTGCTTTCATATACTGTCATATTTGGAGGCAAAAAAAAAAAAGATAGATGTGTCCAGTAGGAAAGAGAAGGGTTCCTATATATTTTATGATTTATTTAATTATTTTTTTTGGGGGGGTGGGGGTGTGTGCAGTATTCTGCCCCAGGCTTGCTAGTGGGTACATTTAACGGGGCTATCATCTTATTCACTTAGAATGATCTGTGGCATATCTGTGGTGCATCTGGGTACCTGAAAGTCATTGGTGGATCAAACCACTAAAATAAGGGTTCTCATTTTTCTTCCTCCTTTTATTTTTGAGCAATGTTTTTCACTATTTGCAACCGTTTTACCACTGCAATTTTGAAGTGTAATTGAAGATGTTTATAGTCAACAGAAAGAAAGCCTCTTTTCTTTCATAACATGCAATGTAATAACATGCAAAGTTAAAAGAAAGGTAAAAAAGCATAGCAAAGAATTGACAGGTATCACATGAGAATCCTGGTCCAACAGGACAAAACCTGACATTTCTCCTCACCATATTCAATAGGTGACACCAAGTGTCAGTACTGACTTCTGAGCATCCCGTTATAATGGCAATGGGTTGCGAGGAAAGAATTTCTTTTTGATTTGTTTGCCGAGGTAGGTAATCTTATGCCCAGGAACAGAAGGAATAATAACCCTTTTGACTTTGTTCTAAAGAGTTTATTTTCATGTATTGCTGTCATTAATACAAATTACTTTTCTTAATGTGTAGTGCAATGTGCTGACTGCTGAGAGTGGTACCTTTGGCATTACAATCTGAGCCTACGAATGGCCTGAAAATGTGTGTTCTGCTGGCTAGTCATGCACAATAGAACAGTTATTTGATTAATTTTGTTGTTTCCTCTGTTCCAGGAGATGGTAAAAAGATTTTTAGATGGCCTTCTGAGTAGTACTGCATAAAGCCTTTAGCTTGAAGGACAAATTGCTTAACATGGATTCCTGGGTTTATGGTTGGATTCTGTTTTCCTACACCCTCCTGTAGATTCACAATTGCTCTGCTGGAGCAAGAGAAGTTTCTTTGCAGCGTAAATTGCTCCTGCTTTCTTTTTTTATGCCCGTGTCTTAAAAACAAACTGTCAACTGATCAGAATATGTCAGTGAAACATCTGGTTTAAACATCTGCTGGCAGAGGAAATGCAATTTGCATCTCTGCCAACAAGTAGCAAACTGTATGTTAGGGGAACAGCAAAAGGAAGATGTGTACTGATGCTTCCTTGCTCTTGCAGCCTTAAGACCTGATATACACTTACACTTTCTTAAAGAATATATATTTATTGTGCAGGAAACCTGTTTAGGTATTCATTAAAAATGTACCCACAATCTCCGCTGTAAATGCAAGGCACAGCTTCTCCAAATGTTGCATAGATATTTTCCTGTGTGGACACTCTGGGCTGAGTTTGAAACATAGGTTAATGGAGCAGTGAAGGTATATTTGCAGTTGCAAGCAGACAGCTAAATAATAGTAATAATAAATCAGTATGTAAATAAATAAAGCTCTCTTTTCTGAATGCTTTTAAGGGGCTGTGTCCATTCAGTCATCATAGTCACTTTGAATTTGATGAAATCCTGAAAAGTGGATGTAAATAATACTTTGAGAATGTACTTGACTCAGATGTCCTTTTGCAATGATGGGATATGTGTTTTGGAATTAACTTCAACTGAGCTCACTGAATTGGGGTACCCAGGGCAGTTATCTTTCCTTCAAGGCTCTTGAGTTACTTTACACGTATGGAAGTAGAAAATATCTCCATCTATTTGTCCTAAACTTTATTCTTGACATTTCCTTTGCTTCAGGAGGATTTACTAGCTTGTAAGAAATATGATTTGACTGAATTGGTTCCTATTGTTACTTTGTTCAAGTGGCATCTCCTAAACTGCTGCTGCAGCAAGATTCTTTTTGCTTTTAAAGGGAGAGCTCAAGTTAATAATAAGCATTGGGAACTTTGTTGAGCCTGCTCTGTCTTTAAAAGTTTTTGTGAGATGCAAGTATAATTAATAGTAGAATTTGTGATGGCTGTAAACTAATTTACCTTGGAACCTGTTCCAAGACATTGTCATTGCTTCAAATAACAACCCTGCTGAGATGGTAGATGTGAGTGTAAGTTGGCAAAGGAAAGAACAAGAAAGAGGAGACCCCATGAGGCGCTCCATTTGAAACAATGATGTAACCTGTCACTGAATTATGTGAGGAACTGTTAGGCAACTTGCTATGGACCATGACAAATCATCCCTGGAGGACCTCATAGGATGAACAGAAGTAGCTGTGAAGGAATACAGTGAAAGCTCAAAGCTGTCACTGTCTGTGAGGCTGAGCGGCTTTGTGCATGTACTTTACTGACCCTGTTAGATGAGTAAGACCTGGTGATTATTTGTCGTCTGGAGTGAGGCAATAGCATGAGGATTTATTAGAGTAAACAGGGATCTTGGAATAAGTGGTGACAGCAAATCAGTCACTGACTACTGACTCATCCTGTTCCATTTGTAGGCCAATGACAGAGATCTTTAAATTAGGTTAATTCCTGCTTGTACTCTTTCCTTGCAAAGAAAAAAAATTAAACTGTATATCGGAGGATCACTGTAGCATGGAAAAAATTGGCTATTTCCTTTCAGTATCTGTATTGGTTATTCTTTGTGATAGACTGAAAGGCTGTCTGGGGAGAGAAGAGCTGTTCTCTGATATCTGTACATCAATTCAAGATAGTGAGCTCTACCCAAAGGGCAGTGTCAGTAGCGTAAGTTAGGACAGCCCTATGACAGGCATCCTATTATCTTCTCATTTCCAGGCCAAACATCCACTTTTGGCAGTGCTGGGCCCAAGTCCTCTCATTCCAGCAGCTCGTTGCTGTTAATGATAAATGCTCTGCTCATAGTAATGGGGCTTGGCAATCTTTTTCCAGCCATTGCAGCAGGAGGCAATACATCTTGTATCATGTGTGCCAACCGTGGGTGATAACTTTAAAACTTTCCATGTGGAACTCTTCCTTGGGCTTTACTGATAAACAGATAAAGCAACAGACCTGTAAGATGCAGGAAGTGAACCTGCAGCTCTTCACATACTCTTACCTATATCCACAAAAGGTCTCCTGGCCCTAGTTCATGTCTTTAAGTTCGTTGGACAATAGGTTATAGCAGAGCAGACTGTTCTTCTAATGGAGGTTTATGCTTGGTCTTAACTGAAAGGAAATGTACTTTGAGAGGAGGTAAACTTTTTTGTCTTGTCTTTGGTGTTGTGATATCTTTTGATGTTTTTGTTTGTTTGGGTTTTGTTTGTTGGTTTTTTTTTTTTTAAGACTTGCTTAGTTCTTGAGATGGTCTTCTCTGAATAAGAACAAACCATGAAATTTCTGAGCAGCATTGGAAGCTCAAAAGGATCCAGAGCAGTGGGGATATATGCTGTGTTGCTTTGATGGTGCTCCTGGGATCCATTTTGAGTCTCAATACCTTGTTCTTCTCTACCGTGGACTATTTCTATGCTGTATAAAATATTGTTTGCTTTTCTGTACAAATCCTGAACTTGTTGGTTAAGAGAGACTTTGCAGCTGATGGGAGTTAGTGGGAGAGATAAGTAATGGGAGTTTAAATTATATTCATTGTGAGTTCATGGAACTGATCTATTATTGGTATGAATGCATCTAAACATCAGATGGGCTTGAGTGGGGGATCAAAGAATCATAGCTGGGAAGTGCTAAACTGAAACCACGCTAAGCAATTTCAACCCATTTCAACACCCGCAAAATGTGCGTTTTTACTAATTGCTTTTACACACGATTGCAGTTGGTGCCTTTCTGCCTGACAGCAGCTGGGGACTGGTGGCAGGCCAGCTGCAGCCTGCCACAGCCACTGCTGGAGTGCCTGCACAGATCAAAAGAATAAAACCTCCAGCCCCTACAGTTACCTAATTGCAGCTGTGGAATCACACCACTAGAAGTACATTTAGTGCTGCAATTCAGTGTGCCTGCTTTTCAGGCCAACAGATTTGCCTTGTGAGCTGAAAAGAAACGTGCTCTACAAACCAGATTCTGCCTTTTTTTACTTTTCCTGCTTGCAATCCCTTTTTGCTGTCTGTCACTGCTAATTTTCAGTGCTCAGGAATAGAGATAAGCATCCTTCATGGCGTTAACCTTTGAGGACCACTAAGTAATTGCATTCCTGGTTTGTGAACAGCTAAAAAAAAAAATAAATTATGAAGATTATGAATGTTTTGTTCTCCTTGAATCATTATTTTTCCCCCTTCCTCAAATGTTTACCATGCAATCTCAGAGAAGTCATTATATTATTTCGTAGTTACTTTACCCATCTACTGCATTGATGGTAGTAATACCTTAAAGAAGCTCTTTGGGTTTAATTTAATGTTAATATAATTCTTTGAAATATCTGAGTGTTTGTTTGAAAAAAGATGATCCTATTGAAATTAAGATTTTACATTAAAAGTATGTTTTCCATACTCCAAGGGAGGGCGAGGATGATTATTTATTTAAAGGCAGGCCTTTATTTTGGACATCTGAAAATGACAAGTATGACCGGTTTGGTATACTTTTCTTGCAACTAACTCACTGGCAGGTTTTTTTGTGATGAAATTTTCCAGCTGGCCAGAAAATCAGAACAAAAACTTTTATGAGCTTTCTGGAAAATTCTGTATATTTCTCCCTGACTTTTTTTTTTGGAGAGTGGTTATAAACATTATTATATTTTAACAAAAATTAGAACCATTAAGCATTTTACACCACCGTATAGCATTATTAACTATATAATGTTATTGGAATGAAGCTGGTCAAGAAAGGTAGAAGACTGGTTCAGGCTTTAGCCCAGTCCTGTCCTGTGACTTCACTTGCTTATAAATATTCCAAACAGATAAGCCATCAAGCTGAGAAAAGACTAATTTACCTAAATAACAAACCATGATAACTGAACCATGTTGGCTATATGTAAGAGGAAGACAATTTGAATCTTAAGGTCTTTCCTCTGCCATTCTTTATTCCTCAGTGTTTTCACAGTCTTGGTCAAAATAACTGGCGACCTTGTGCAGCTTTTATTCTGGCTGATCAGAATGGCCTTCTTGAATTTGCACATTGATTTTTGGAGGGGATATTTCTGTGAGCTTATCTATATTGACTAAATGTTACCCAGCTGAGCCTTTAATCTCTCTTGGGTTTGTGAGTGGTAGAATAGCTCAAAGAACAAGGAGTCCTGAAGAAATTAAAAAAGGAAAAGCGCTATTAGTTATCATCAGAAATATTTCTAGAGACTTGTTAGGCCTCTTGTCTTTTGTTAGGGTTCTTGGCAAGCACCACACTTGTTTCTCTTTCAAATACATGTTGGAATAGAGACAATTTTATTTGTGCTTTCTTTCCATGTCATTCTACTGAGAGACATTATAAGTGCATCTCTAATGAAAACAATGTCTTGAAGTTGCATCTATGGTTGTTTCTCAGCAGTGACAGATTATTGCTCTTCTGTTTAGAAAACAGTTTTGAAAACCTTTTGGTTCAAAGTTGGAGCTTAGCACTTTATCTCCTTACAGGCAAATGTTGTATTGTCCTCTATGATGGGTTTTGCAGCACATCAGTCCTGTCATTCAACTGTTCAAGTCTGAACATATATTAACAGTTCAAATGTGTTCAGCTCTTTTGTACAGAAAGGGAAAATCTTTCCCCATAAGGAGGTCAAAAAGTTTGCTATTTAGACAGAGAAAAACTCTAACCCTCATTCTTGACTTCTGTCAAGATAGACAGCATGGTCCTATTCTTTAGTTAGTGTCTGAGTGTGCTGAGTTAGATCTGCCAGTAGATATAAATTGCTTTCAATGGCACTGTGTCAATTTTTACCCATGTGCCTTCTAAGTTGAAGAGCTGTAGCTGTAAATTACCCTTCTGTACGTCTTACAGTAAGTGATCAAGAGGTGGTATTAGCACTCTCTTCTTTTCTCTTTTTCCCCATGTCTAAATAAGGGACTCTTGTCAGCCTGCTACTTTGTCATCTACTTTCCTGTGAAATATTTCAACTTTTGATCAGGACCTGATATTCTTAGCTCACTGAAAAGGGACAGTGCCACTTATCTGAAAGTTTTTTAAACATTTTGCTACTCAGATAGGTTGCTCATCATCTATATTCTTCAAGGATATCTTCATGCTTACACCTCAATCCCAAAATATTCACAATTTTTTCCCCTTTAAGAGATTGTTCTTCCATTATATTACATTAAAAAGAAGTGCATGGAGGTGGTGGCAGGGAAGACCTAAGAGCTAAAAAAGCCCCAGATGTTTGGATAAAGCACTGTATCCTCCATTCTGGAATATTGCTGATATCTTCTGATGCTTCAAGCATCGTGATTCAATTAAGAACAGAGTTAAAAATGAACAGTAAGGACCATAAATTAGTTGCCCGAATCCATCTTTCTTTAGGAATCTAGTTAAGAATTTCTGACTTTAGAAGATGCTGAGTGCTTGCAACTCAGTTGAACTTCAATAGGCAGTGACGAGTAGCTCCATATTTTCAAAAATCAGGTCATTTATTTCAGTATCCAAGTAACTTCATTTTACAAATCTATTTCAAGGGGGAATTTTTTGATCTTACTAGTCCCCAATTAAAATTTGTCAATCGCTATGCAAAAACGCTTTAGATTTTTTGCTCACACAAGTTTATATGAACCACTTTTATACATTTGTTCCTATCTAGTGCCCTAGTTTTTCTTTACTAGAAACTTCCAGCAAGACTTCTACAGTTAGTGTGTGCGGGATGGTATCTATTGCAAGTCTTTCAGCTCCCCCGAGATTCTGATAGCACCTTTTAGGAATCTTAAATCACTCTGTGCACCCTGAATTTTCATTCCCATATTTTCTTAAATAAATATGGACTTAAATGAACTCTCTAAAACCTTTGTCCAAGTCTTGCTAGGATTTGTGAGCTTTCTGGAGAATTTGGTTCACGTTTTTGGTTTTACAGTAATTCTATCTGTTATGCTTGTTGTATATTTTTAATTTTTTCTGAATGTTCTGCAGAGCACTGCAAGCCCATCAGGTTTCTCTAGTGGATACTTTATTTTAATAAGTGTGTATTGAATGCTTCGTTTAACTTTACTGTTGTGAAGTGCCCAGAGACACTGTGCTTGGATGAGCAGTTATGTAAGTGCAATTTGTTTTAGATTTTTAGTATCAGAATTAGCATTCAGCTGAGGTTTGAAGGCTCATAGTGCATGGGCAAGGGGGAAAGTAAACAAATAAAAGAGAGCTTAGTGCATCTACAGACATAACCCCAAACTGCTTTCCTTCTCTGTGACTGCTTGCTCCACTGACTGTCAGATCAGTCCCCCAAATGCCCTTCTAGCAGTGCTGGAGTGGCCATTGCCTGATTTCTGAGGATACACTGAAGTATTTAGCTTCATGCTAGCACAGAACTGAATTCGTTTTGCTGAGAATTGCAGGATGGAGAACGGTTTGTCTCTTTGTCTAAACACCTCCCCTCCCACCCCTTTATCTTTATTTAATAATTATTGCCCATCCTGGTGAACAGATGTTTTGTTGGTAAAGCTCTGCTGTCTACAGGCTGGTTGTGGCCTTGATAGTAATTGGCAGGTTTCGGACAGAGACGATTCAAATCCATCATTTGTGTGGCAATTACTAAGACACATCATTTCTCTGGTGTGGGCACTCGTAGATTTCAATCTTTCTTCTCTTCCTGAGACACTTAGAGAAAGGAGGTGGTAGGAGAGACAGTGTCACATGTTTGTGAGCCAGCGGGTCCTCAAATGTCTGGAGTTGGAGATTATTTATTTCTTTTTAAAATGGAATGACTCCTCAAACTGTATGGTATGCATCACCAACTATTCCATGAAGCGATCTCAAGTTAATGGTAGTGATGGTATTTCTAACTCACTGCTCGAGTCTTCCGGAGCCTTAATGTTCTCTCTCTGAATACATGAGGGAATCATGCAAAGTGTTAGCCAAGAGTTCACAACACTGGAGAGAAGTATTATGTAGAGATAGAACATTTATGAGGAAGATACCATGTGCTGGCAAAGAAAGAACACAGGAATATGTCATTAAGTGGAAAATAGCCAAGTCCCTTCAAAGTCAGGCAGACTGTAGGACAAGAAAATAAGAGGAAGTGGTTTTGATGGGTTTTGTGGGGATTTGTGTTTGGTTTTGGGTTTTTTTGGTGTTGCTGATGTGGTGGTGTGTTTTGTGGACTTTTGTTTCTGTTTTGACTTGGAAGTTGTATTGCAAACAGGTATGATCCATAAATATTGTTCATCGCCACAGAAGGGAATATTTATTGCAGAGAAAGCAAACAGTGTTCTATAGGAAATCCTGGCTCCTCAGTGGAATTCACAGGCAGACTTAGAAATCCCATGTCAGAAAGGAGAAATATAACAAGCCTGGATTGATACGTATCCTTGCTGAATAACCTGTGAGGAAATATTTCATTGCAGAGCCTTCGTATTTGCCGTGGAAGAAGCTTGTGAAATTAGTAGAGGTCAGGTCCAATAACGTTATAGCCCACTATAGTGGGAATTTCCAGCCATGTAAATATTAGCGGCAATATATTCATATTCATATCATGTTTACAACAAGGCTAGAAAAAAGGTAGAGGGGAGATGGGAAAAATAAAAGGCAACCTTTCTAGCATGAGCAATTAACACAGTCTAGTGTTACTCTCCTTAGTTAGCCTGAGCCTGCCTTGTGAAGGAGAGGAGATGGCAAGCTTCGTACTTGCTTTTGTGTTATTTTGTAAGCTACCACTCAGCATATTTCAGTTAATGTTGCTTTGTCAGAACTATAATTTACTAATGGAGGAAGTATAGTGTCTTTGTGTATGTCAGCCTGTGGCCAATTCCACTATAAATCACATCTCAGCCTTGTGTCCAGTGAGGTCCCTTTTTGTGCTTCTATGCTGAGCTGAGCAACTTGGTGATAAACTAAACCTACTCTGTGCCAGTTCTTTTTTAGAGAAGAAAAACAGCATCTTTTTTGAGCAGTGGGAATTAATACTGAAGAATGAATGTGTGAGCCTACTCAGTGTTGCAGGGGGGGACAACCAACTCTGCCTAATCTAGAGCTGCCATGTTTTAAAATTATTTTCATTTAATGTTTATTATTAGCCTCTCTTCAGAAAACAACAGAACAAGTTTGGCAAATCAACCTTCCAGCCTCCTACAAGGCTGAAAATATATGTGCTCAAAAGCATCTTACTTTGGAATACCACCACCTCATTGTCATGCAGGTGTGACTTGCAGAGACTTATCCCTTCTGCTTGTTTTTATTGAGGAAGATGTCTGAGGTGATGGAGAACAGGGACATAATGCATGACAGCTTGGGAGGAATTACTTTGATCTTCCTCACCTTCATCTCTTTCTTCTTCTTGGCCCCCTCTCTTTTCTCCTTTTTTTTCTGTCTTCATTGCCAGCTGGCAGGTCACTGTCCTGCTTTGTGGTGAGGTATCAGCTTGCTGAAATAAGGCTGATTCCCATACAAATCTTTGCAGACCCCAGACTGGAAAGGGACTCTAGGTTTCTGAGCAGAGCTGTCCTCTGGGATAAGGGAACAATGCACTAATAAATGCCTAGTCCATGAATCCTGGACCTTAGAAACAGGACTGAACCTTACAGGTGATGATGGAAAGCATTAGGCCAGGATGATCTAGTGACGACCCAGGAGGGAACTGTATCTTTCAGTATGTTCCTTGTGCAGGGCTTGTCCTATTGCTAAGAAACAGCTAGAAGGGTTCTTTACTATTTACTGGCAGTTATATTAGTCCAATTATTCTGTAGTTTATCATCAAAATATTTGGAGAAATCTGAACTTTCTGATTCACAGCAACTGCCTTGAGAATTTTTCCTTCCATTCTATCTACCTCTTCAGTTCCACAGCAGTACAAGACACCAAGAAGTCCATCTCCTGGATTACTTGGCTACGTAAGGATTCTAGCAAAGGGAGTTTTGAAGCTATTGCTGCACATTTTTTTTTAAATTTTTTTTTTTACTGGGCCTCTACATGCCCCCCTGTTTGTGATTCTCACTGTTAATCTATGATGCCACACTTTGCCCTTCTGCATTATTTATTTTAGTGTAAGTTTTAGTACAATCATCTGCAAATTGCAATTCTTAGTACTCATTTATATGCAGAGATTGCACTGATTTAACTCACGGATTTTTAAATCAACTCAGTTAATTTGATTCAACCCATATGTGAGCAATTAGCTTAAGTCAGGAATCCTCTTCAGCTATATGGATATAAACTACATTTAAAATAAGAAAGAATACAGGAATTAGAAACAGGCTAAAGGACATTTACTTAGACGTAAAGTTTTAATTTTATATGCTTTCATCGGATGTTGGGTTCTATTTCTAGTTTTTCACTGATTTACTGTTTTGTTGCATGAGTGGCTTCACTTCTCAATATCCCTCCCTGCAAAATTAGGATTTGCTGACATTGCTTATAGGGCTGTAAGTGGGGCTGTTTGGGAAGATGTGTTTTTCCCACTATGAAAAGCTTAAGCTTTTCTATGAATAATGGATAGTCAAAACTGGAGCCAAATCTTCCCATTTAAAAACAGTATTTCCATTTTGAAGTGTCATTGTCGTGCCATCTGGGAGTGGTTTGGCTGCCCCGTGTTCTGGCTTCACCAGCCAAAATACAACTCCCATGTTGCAGGATAATTCTGAATCTTATTGAATTTCTGTCATGGAGCCTTCATGTTGAATTAGGGTGCATGTGGCCCAGCCAAAGAGATCCTCTGACAGAGAGGAATGGGTGCCTAAGAAAGCTCAAATGCATATTTTTCTAACATATGCTGAGGCATCTCTCTTAAACAGTTCTGATATCTTGGATGGTACAATTCAGAGTTTTGATGGAAAAGTCAAAGTTTTGAGGGGAGTAGGGTGTTTGATTGGTGAGGAAAAGTCAGTCCTTCTTGCAGAAAGTAGTTACTTGCTATAAGAAACTTCTTGAGCTGAAAATTGACTTTTCCATCTAAAATCACTGACTAAAAATGCTCTTTTAAGGTTTTATATATATATATATATCAATGATACATTAATTATTTGAAGATCCTGATAACTCTTGAGATGACCCTGCCTCGTGGGCAATGTCAAGAAATGGAGAACCTAGATTTTCATTTGCTCCCTGAACCCTTATTTGCTCCTTCATAGAATAGAACAAAGCATTGTTACTTGCATTTCTCATAAATGACAGTGCAAAGCATGGGACACTGCAGGTGAATAAATTATCTGGTATT
>JAAGNO010028421.1:0-16805 GCA_033439905.1 Ceryle rudis | reverse complement strand
ACATATATGTATTTTTATTATTACTGTTAGTCTAAAGAAGTATTTTTCAGCTTTTTTTTTTTTTCCAACTCAGTTAGCAATTAAGTTGCTTTATTTACACTTAGCCTCAAAAAAAAAAAAAAAAAAAGAGGGGGGAAATAATTATGTATACACATAGGAATTAGACAGACCACCAGACAGAGCCTGCTGGGTAGCCCTATGAAAGCTGCTTGTTACTTAGGCCCCCGATTTAGCCTCTGCAGAATGGGGACAAGGTCATATTTTTAATACACTTCAAGATCTACTAATAAAAGGCACCATAGAAGAGCTGTTCGAACTAGGAGAGCTTTCATGACAGGCTGCTTTGGTGCAGTCCTTGTAGCTCAAGGGATGATGGGTATCCATCCATTCATGTACCTACACACTTCTGCTGCTACCAAAAATAAAGTTTTGCCCCTGGAGCCCAGCTTAGAGATTCCACAATTGCAGATGTGATTAATAGCAGCAGTGGGACAAATCTGCAGCCGATAAAACCCAAAGGGAGAGAATTACATTGGTTTACAGCAACTAAGAATCTGGACCCAAATCTTGCATTTGTATGAGATCGGTACAACTCATTTTAGAAACTCAAAAGGGTTTTCTGTGACTTTTAAGAGACACAATAGTGAGACAGACTGTGTCTCATTCTCACTGAAGCATCAAGAAAAGATGCAATTAAAGTGATTTCACAAAGCAATGTCAGCAACTTTCAAGACAAGCATCGTGGACGCAATGCCTGGCTTTTACCAGTGGACAATGATAAAAACATTACTTCCCACTTCTCTGCCTTTACAAGAAAATTACCAATTTCTCACCTCTGTCACTCAGTGCCTGTCTAAGGCCAGCAGCACTGCAGGAGACTAGGGCCATGACCCAGAGCACCATTTCTCTTCAGTAATCTCCCACCTCAGTCCTCAACAACCCGCCCCATCTTAGAAGCTGCTCACCTCTAAATCCTGGTACATCACAAGAAGTAAATCTCATTTTCAAAAGATTTAGGTAATACACAAAACTACAGCTTTCTTCAAAATTAGTATCTGTGGCTAATACAGAGTGCAGCTTGCAAAAGTGCAACAGAGACTTCGGAGCAGGCAAATTCTGAGTTGACCTCCCTGCAGGTGCTGTACAGGGAAACAGCCTCGCACCTTTGCCAGGTTGGTTTCCACCTTTCAGATACCTCCAGCAGCCTGAATTCAGAAGCATTCAGCTGCAAGAGCTGTTACAATCCTCTAGCTTTTTTTAAATAGAGACAAAAGCACTTCCTTTAGCTAAAATAATGCTTAAGCAAAACATTTTGCAAAGTCTCTAGGGTTGATGTCCAGAGGTATATGTAATTCCAATTGGGAAAGAGCTGAGTTATTAAAGGGCTGTTAAGAATGAAAATGATAAATGCGGCAAATCTTGCAGACTCAGGGGATTATAAACTTGATTGCTGTTGTTGCAAGCTGGGAATAGTAATTGCAGTTCACTGCAACAGAGTTTCTCAATTTTAATCTTTCAGGGAGGAAAAGCATGCATATCAAGTCCATGAATTTGCTAACAGCAAGATCCAAAAGGATTAACTTTCCCAATTTTAACACAAGGAACAATTTCAAATAAAGTATTTCTGAGGTCACTTTGACAAAATGCATAGTTGAGTCCTACCCTCTGCAATAAAAATTAATTGACATTCTACAAGAAAACAAAACCAGTCAGACTGGAAAGCTCTTCAGCTCAAACTCTCACAGAATGGGATGGATGCTACACAAGTTTCTTTTCAAAAATATATTTGCTTAAGGCACAAATCACCACCCACTGAAGTCAATGAGTGTCACATTCATAAATCTCACAGCCAGGATTCATAAATATTAAAGCAGTTTAGTCTGACCTTCTGTATAAGACAGGCCAAGACTTTCACCAAAGCATCACGGCAACCTCCCAAAAAACAGTCTTCATCCTGAATTCAGCAGGACCGGATCAGACCCATCAATGGATGGGAAATAGAGTCTAGGTTTTTGCTATGGTGAAAAGGATAAAAGGATCCAGACCACAAACTGGAGAAATATTTACTATATAAAAAAAAAATATATTAAAATGTTTAATATATTAAAATTCATCTGAGTTGAAACTTAGCATTTAAAGTAATTTAAAGTTACATTATAGAAATCCTGAATTTTCCCTTTAGAAGATGTCACTGCAGTAACATTTCATAATCCAAAGGAGTGGGTGAGCTGCAGAGTGCAAGCTGCAGGGCAGCAGGAGCCAAGTCTGGCCTGGCTGTTCCCATCTCCTCCTCCGCTGTGCTCTACCACCCTTCTCACACATCAGCCCCAGTGCCCATGCAACCACGGTCAGATAGTTCAGAACATTTACCCCAAAGTTACTATCCTAGAAAGCCACGGCTCTTGGCAGAACCAGGTCTCTGCTCTGCTTCTTCTTGCTTTCACTACTCTAGCAAAAGCAAGACCTCCAGCAGGTAAAAAATCCCACCTGGGAGAGCACATCTCACACCCACTTGATACTGTTCCATGCAACAGCTCAAAACCCAAATGCTGCCACATGTCCAGGGTGACCAATGAAGTTACTCATGGCTCAGAAATCAGTCCTTCTTAAGGACTTCTGAGGGGAAACAAAAGCACCAGAAGTTTGCTACAGCTGTGGCTTCTTTTCCTTTCCACATCCTATAGACAGTCTTATTTTGACCTTCTTTCTCTTACTCTGTATTGAAGGAATGAACCTGGAAAGGGGTTATCCAAATGAGAGCATGAAAAACTAATGAGATATAAGCTTTCAATTTTATACTGCACTCAGTTGTAGGCTCCCAGTACAAGATGTCAACAAAGTGCAAGATTCAGTACAGAAACTAAAATAATTAATCCCTGGAGGAACAGGCTTATTAAGAAGGATTAAATCAAGGAATTAATGTGCACTATTTGTCTATATGACAAAGAGGAAGGGAAGCATATGATAACTCTCCAAGACTTGAAAGCATAGAGAGAATAAGAATTGCTTCTGAGAAAAGCTTGGGCGTACTAGGAAACAGAAAAAGAAACTCTGAGAAATTTTAGCCTGTCATATTATAGCCAGTCTTATACACCTTAAAAAAAAAAAAAAATAATCAAAAGCTCAAAAGCTTGTCCTTAAGATTCTTTAAATTAACATTCCTTACTCTTTACACTGCATTAATACCTGCAATTCAAGGAACACGCTTTAGGCGCCGCACAGTAACAAATACATTTTAACAGATTTCTGCATATGAAGAAATTAAAAACATTATCGGAGCCCAAATCAAGCTCAGGGAACTTGGTGGTAGCTGGTGGATCTATGTCCTTGGAAAAGTAGAATCAAACATGAGCTGGGCCTCTTCTGCAAGCCCCTTGTTTGAGCAAAGGGAGTCCAGCCCGTTCCACAGCTCTGCCTGACTGAGCCAGATTGGCAAAGGGGAGGTTCAGGACAGCAGGAGCTTGGCTGTAGCTGGAAGGAAGCTGGAGACTATCACCCTTTAACTTCACAGGAGACCACAAAAACAGAAGACAGACAGACCACTCAGAGACACCTAAAGCCATCTCCTCACTGCTACAAGTGAAATAAAGAGCACTCATATAAATGAAAACTGCTCCTTAAAAGCAATGTATATGAATGCCTATGGCAAGTTGACTGCTAAAGCAAATGTGGTGGATCTCACAGCATGTCTAGAAATCTCTTGGGAAGCACTGGGGAGGACAGAGGTTCTGGATGTCAGGTTGCAAGTTGAAACCAGGAGTTTCATCAGTTTTAATGTTCCCAGCCTTATGAAATGATAAGTCAGAGAGACAACGTGTGGCTGAGGAAATAAGCTGCGGGTTCTGTGAACATGGAAACAAGTGTTTGGATTCACCAGGCATACAACCACAGTCAGATAGTGACTGTAGGAACATGAAAAATTAGCAAATGTTGAAGCATAAGGTAGACGGTTAATAACATTTTATTTTGGAAACACCACCAATAGCACCTATACTCTTAGGCAAAAGTTAAAAGTGCCTGTTTTCACAAAAAAAAAAAATAGAAAATAACTTTTTGCAGTAACTAGTAACTAGACAATCAGAAGATGGACACCACGCACAGCATCAAATGGAGCCTATAAAGGAAACACTCCCTGACAATAAGAGAGCATAAATATATATATATGCAAAAAAAAAAGAATGATAAATCAGCCTGTAAATCTTTTGGAACAACTCGAAATCAAATTACTTGTCCTGTGTCAGTGAGCTAGTGTATTCACACCAGTAGAGCTGCATTAGTACCACCACACATTCTGGTAACTTCAGAAGTGGCCTGTGTTTATTTGGACAATACTGTTACCACAAAAGATATCAAGGAAGTTCTTCAAGAGGCAGTTTCCTTATTCTACATGTTTTCTACAAAACAATAGATCTTTCTTATTTAAAATTGCTTCTAAATCTCATGAGATTGCCTTAGAATTAAACAGATATTATTTACGTAGACTACTAGGCAGAGATAAAAAGAAACATTCAGCCAACAACAGTGCTTACAAACTTCTCAAAGTCAATTGTCCAAATGTGTTTACGAGAACTACAAGCCAGGAATCTGGATCACAGGGAATATTATAGTAAAAAAGCCAGTTATCTCCTGGCTTTCCTATAAATGCAAAACAAACAAGTTATTTTTCAAGATAAATTATATAATTGTATTTTATTGCAATCACATCTCTAAGTCTTGTCTAGAGGAGGAACAAATACCCAGCACAGGACAAAATGCAGGTGTTCTTTTGTTTCTTGTGGGCATTCCGAAAGCTGATAAAGATACCCATCTGTGACATGGGGGCATCTAGGGCCCAACAGTGAAAGAATATAGAGTTTCCAATCAACCCACATGCATCCCAGACCAGACAGAAGACCACACTGGTGGTAAACTGTGGCCATATGACCATGAGTCACTGAGCTTCTTGATGAACTTCCTTTGTAATTTTTCAGAAATGATGGAAGTCAACAAAATCCTATTTTTTCCACTTTAAATTTGCTGCTAGCTTCACAATTCAAGTTAGAAATAGCACTATCAGGAGCCCAAGAGACAGATCAGGAATATCAGGGAATGAACACACAGGAAAATGTCAAATGGAAGCTTACATTGACAAAAAACTAAAATGCTTTGTCAGGAGCATTTAACCAACCTACACATCTTACAAAGTCCTAAATTAGCTACTTCCAACTCAGGTGAGGGATGGATAATTACTGCAACAACTTCAGTGAAGATTTCTTCTCACTCTACAAAGTCAACCAGCAAAAAAGAAAAAAAAAAAAAAAAAAAAAAAAAAAAAAAAAAAAAAAAGGATGTTTCAGTGTGGGATAAAAAAAAAGACGAGACAGATGGCATTATTATTCTGTTACACAAGTCAGCGGCATAGCTGCACTGAAAACACCAGATTCAGGATGGCTGCAAATACAACCAAACTGAAACATCTCCAAAGAGGCTGAATGGAGGTGACCAGGACCTCAAAGTCATTCTCATTTCAGCAGGGAGACTGAAGACATTAAGTACTTGTTTTAATATGAATGAAAAAGAGGAAGACAATTAATGGTGCAATCTGGAATACCTGAAAGTCATCACTTCACAATAAAGAGAGTATCAATTAAATGAAAACATTATTTCCCCTGCCTCCCTCTGCCTAAAACAAATCACAAAGTAACTCCACAGTTTTCATTCTCCAGCTGACATCTTATAGCAAATTAAAGACCTTTAATACAAACAATGAGGAGCGTAAGAAGCTCCAGGGTGCCCAGAAAGAACAGAAGCAGGTCTGGATTTCTTGGACTCCTGCCAGACCAAAAGACTTTATTAAACAAAAATGCCCAGAGGATCCAAAAGAGAAAAATCTCTCAGTTTATTTGTTTAACTAATAATATTGCTTCATATTTACAGGTTGAGTTTGTACTTGTAGCTTTTTGTTTTTACAAGTCTATGTTCCAGCTGACCCTGTTTTCACAGTACTTACACCTACTGTGACAGTTTTACAACCTGTTGTAGCCCCACACAACACGGCCAAAGCTGAGATGTTCTTTTGGTAACACCACCGGGTTTCACAGCTCCCTTCAACAGGTTTCAAATTATATTTAGGTACCTCATCTCTATGGTAACTGCCAACCCTACTGAGCTTCACAGCACCATGCTGGAGGAAAGCAACCCCCCATTCCTCGTTGGGAAACAGGATGTGGGAAAACTGGATGACTTGCCCAAGGACATACAGGAACTCAGCGGCAGAGACAGGAAACCAGATGTCCTGAAGGCCAAGTCCAGACCATGAACTGCAAGATATCCCTTCCTCTCCTACCAGCAAAATCTCATGATCCAAGAAGCTCAGCATCAATTTTCAACTATACTGTGTTTCTCAGTTTGCAAAGCAGGAGCACTAAGGGATGTCATTGCATGCTCCATCCCTTTGCTACTCTGCTGCAAAGGGTCAGTCAAGAAACCATCCTCTCTTCTGGCTGCTTGCTGCCAGCACAGTCACCAGCCTGGGCTGGTCACTGCAGTGCTATGAAGAGCTTAATGCAATTAGACTTTCATGGGATTCATCTGAACTGTGGGGAAGCAGGAATTTCACAAAGCTATAAAGGTTGTTTTAAAAAGTTTTCCAGATTTTATCATTTTTCACACAGTCTGCAATTCTCCTTCCTGGCTTTTGAAAAACGACACACAGCTGTGCTTTGGATCACGGCTGGGACTTTTGGCAGCAGGCAGAAGAGGCCCAATGCTAGGCTGGGGTATCCAGCATCCCCCTGAGGTGCTTGGCCTTTCTCATAGATGAGGAGGGACTGGCCCCCCTCGCTGGCATGGCAGGGTGCAACACTACAGGCTCCTGTTCTATCACAGCATTTCTGAACTATTAAATAACAATTTGGATCTGCTCTCCTGAGTAGAAACACTGTGGAAAAAAAATGAAGCACATTCATGAAAGGCAGTGGGGAAGATACAGAAGAAAAGTCTAATGAGGACTGTATTTCCCCCCCCATGTTAAGGCAGTTTTCTTCCATGTGCTTTCTACTTCCAAGTTTTTGTTTTGTTATTTTTGGTCTGTTCTGCTGTTATCCAGGCTCCTACCAATCCTCAGCATCTTATTTTCACATCCATCTTTTCCCAGATTCTGAACATATTTTCTGCCTTTTCTAAAGAGCTCACTGGGTTTCATGTAGTTGCAGAACAGATGGCACAACACTTAGATGTGCTTTAGTAAACGGACAAATGTGATCCTTTGTTGCTCTCCTCTCATATCTGCGCTGGGTGAAGTCTCCTTCTGTGAGCCAGGTGGCCAAGGACAGAGGTTCTGTGGCCATCAGCTGGCACTGGGGCAGTATAAGACACTTGCTGAATCTCCTGCAGCCAAACCAGTATGGGTGGGCATGTTCACAGCATCTCCTAGTCATCAGCACAAGAACCAAAGGCAAATGTCCACCTTCCCCCCAAGGAATTAAAAACCTTGGGAAGGCATTAAAGTACAAGGGGAGGTAGGGAGTATGAGGAGCACAAAAGATATACTGACTCTCCCAGAAGTGCCAGAGGACAAAGTACTGTCATTTTTAGCCATATTTCAGCCTTTTAAGCTGCCTTCCTTCGGCCACAATTACAGTATGTGAAAGGAACCTGTTCCATCTTGGAAAACCAGAGGCCACTTAGTCTCCCCGTGATGAGATTCAGCTTCTTGCACAGAGTACAGAGCAGTAAGAATTAGCCCCTGTCCTGCCACGTGCTCTCCTGTGGTGGCAAGTCATCCCTGAAAGTTTTGACTGGTGACGGATGATAAAGTCTTTAAAAATCCAGATATGGCTGGGTCACATCACCTTTATATGGAGGACTCCACTCATTCTTCAGGTAGGTTCATGTGTCCATGAACCGGAAACATACAGGGCCCACAGTGTCATCTTCAGGGTGCGTCCCTCAGTGCTCCAGGTTTCTTCTGGGCACAAATGCTTCATAAGAATGATGATGAGTTCATACTTCCAACTAATCACATCAGCAACCAGACATGTTTGAAAGAGGTCTAGGCTATGAGAATGTCTCAGGCTTAAAATTAAATGGCAATCCTTCTAGCCCTTAAATGTGATGCTCACCTTATTCTTACTCCACGCTATCAGCCTTTCCTCCTCCCCCACAAATTCACCAGCCCAGTTCAGAGGAACTAAAGGAAAGTACCACTTCATAGAATCATAGAATGTTAGGGGTTTGAAGTGTTAGGGGTTTGAAGGGACCCGTAGAGATCATCTATTCCAATTCCCCCCTGCCAAAGCAGGAACACCTAGGGCATGCCACACAGGAATGCATCCAGGCAGGTTTTGAAACTCTCCAGAGAAGCAGACTCCACAACCAATCTGGGCAGCCTGTTCCAGGCTCCATCACCCTCGCAGTAAAAGGTTTCTCCTCATGTTGAGGTGGAACTTCCTATATTCTAGCTTATGACCATTATACCTTCTCCTGTTACTTGGCACGATGGAAAAGAGACTGGCCCCTTCCACTTGACACCTACCCCTCAGATATTTATAAATATTAATAAGATACCCTCTCAGCCTTCTCCTCTCAAGACTAAACAGCTCCAGTTCTCTGTCTTTCTTCATAGGAAAGGTGTTCAGACCATTTTGATTCATTAAGGAATCTTCAGATACGTAATTTTGCTTTCCATTTGTGCTAATACTCAAACACATGATAAACTACCATGAGAAGGAGATTTTTCAACCCAAGGGGATAATCTCAGAGGAGGAAGAAAGGATGAATAAGGAAGGTTAATTACCCCCAAGGTCTTGCTTTGCAAAAATAGCACAAGAGAGGTATTACTAAAACACATTGGGCTTGGGATCCTCAATGTACTACATCTTGGACATCTTCACTTGATCAGTCAACATTAATGCAAACTTTTAAACTTACTAACATATCCTTAGTTATAAATGCATCAGTATCTTCATGGGAACCAAATATTACCATGAAGCAACTTGCTCATCCACTCGCTAACTTTGACATTCACAAGCATGTTGTATTTGTGAAACAGGTTGCTACAGGTAATGACACTTAACCACAGCTCTGACAGAAACAGTCTTTTGTAGCTACTTCCTACCTTGGGCACGCAGGAGGAAGAAAAGAGAGCAGAACAGTGAAGGTCAACATTTTTTTTTAAGAATTTTCTTACAGAGTTTTCACGGGGTTTTTTTATAGTTTATTGGAGGAAAAGTCAGTCATTTTAGTTCAATCTCACAGGAATTAAAAACTACGTATTTTATTTTCCTCTCTGAGTCCTTTATGTATCTCTCAAGTGAACAAAATGTTGCTTTTTTCCACATCTTGCAGAGATTTTTGAAAATTAGCATAATGCTTTAAAATTAATTGCATTTTTAAAAGAAGAATAACTTCAGCTTTCTTGCAGGCAGCTACTGAAATGAATCAAGATTATGAAAACTGCAACCAGTATTTTGGTGCCAAAAATACAGCTCAGCAGAGTGATGTATAAATACTGGCTAAACCTTGGAAAATAAGGGTTACAGAAGTAGATAACAGAACCCTCCTTTCAGCAGTTATTCAAATTTCCTTCCTTTTTAACTTTCTTGGAAAGGAATCAATTAAGAAACAACCATTTCTTCAGCTTCTGCACCATCCTTTGTTATTGCTTCTGTCTCACGGGGGAAGCTAGATCACACCTTAAAAAATCCTCCAAACGTTACCTTTCAGAAAGCAAAGTCACTCACTATGGCCAGAGCTCTCAGTCCTCAGCTCCTGTGCACGAACAGTCATGGGGCTATAAATGCAAAAATCTCAAGACCTGCAAAATTCAGGTAGCAGCAGCTGGTCTTTGGGACTCTGTTCTTCTCGGATATATAGTTTGCACATGACTCTACATCAATCAAGACACTCGAAACAAGTGAAAGATGTGTGCAGAGGGGTTTCTGATTTTACAGGTGATTCAGTTGGGATGAAATGCTGAAAGACCCATTTACTTTCAAATACCTCTTTGCACTCTGCCAAGGTAAACTTGGGCATTTGTGTCTTTCTGTTTGGTACCTGTACAATTTTTATAGAGAGCTAAAAGTAATATGCAGGGACTCGTAACTACACCTCATTAAAAAAATTGAGCTGAAATAATGTAATTTTTTTTTTCATAGAAAACTAAACTTACTTTTCAAACCTGGACCTAATCTTTCCTCAGTGAATCACAGATGCAAAGAACAGCCAGATACCTGGTACATGCCTGTACTGCCAAAACAACAGTCTGATACTAGGAGGCCCCTGTGAATTTAATGGGGAAAAAAAAAAAATTAGAGTATCAGTTCCACAGACCAACTTTGCAGTGCAAATACACATACAGATCAGCACAGACCATGTGGTCATACTATCTAATGTGATTACAATCTTTTTTTTTTTTTTTTTTTTTTTTTTTTTTTAAGTATTTGATTCATAAGGAAAACATGTGGATAGAGAAACCTAGAAAGAGACTCCCCAATCTGTCATTTTTACTCCAGTAATTCCTGACTCACACACTGGTTATGCTAAGCCTGCAACTCTTCTTACCAAGGAAAGGATTAACCACACTCTTAATTATTGCTGGAAAGGCCTAAACCAGAATAGCCAACATTCTTAATATCAAGACACACGGCTACAGCAAAGACATAGGACACCATGCTTAAAAAAAGCACGTCCCTTCATGCAGTACACCTATGGGTGTCCAAGCTCATTCATAAAGAAGATGCCGAGTTAGCTGGATTTTTTTTTTTCCATTTGTTCTCTGCTGATCTGTTTTGCATCTTTTTAGCTGAGCAATACAGATAAGATCAAAGTCCTCAAGTGAGCTAATGCTCATCAGTAATACACAATGGTTTACTGGAATTTGTTCTTCCTCTTTCCTTTGACCCAAGTGTAAGGAACTGTGCACTTAAAAAAAAAAATAAATATTCATACTACTTGTCTTTGTGCATTACAACCCCAAACATTCTATGATTTCAGGCAGCACAATGTGCACCCCCTACACACCCCACTTAAGGATGTATAATATCAAATCAAAACAGGTTATGCTCATCTCATCAATTATTAACCGAGACTCTTCTGCATGGATCTGAGTATATGTTTACTCTGAAAACCTACATCTTGCAATCTACAGTTCAGAGCAACACCAGACACCGACATAAACAGAGAAAAAGCAAGAAGAATTCTGCAAAGCAAATGAGCAAATGATAATAGATCCTATTGCACTGACTCCACTGCAGTAGAAAAGGTAGAATAAATATTGAACATGCAGAATTATAATTTACTTTTGCTGAAGAAGCTCAGGAGTAAAGGGTTTGGCATCGCATAAATATGCAACCCACAAATCGCTTATGATCAATATACAACTCTGCACATAAGGACTAGATACAAAAAACCAAACCAGAAGCAGGGTAAACATCAGGTAAATCATCAAGAACAACAATCTGTCGATATGTAGCAGCTGGAGAACTTGAGCCTGTGTAAGTCAAGTTTAGTTACCCCGGTGTACACGGCAGAGGCTGCATCGCTCAGCTGCGTGCTGCCACACCACTCGGGACACTGCAGCTCAGGCACTTGCCTCCTGTGGTTTGCACACAGGATCACAGAATCATTTAGTTTGGAAAAGACCTTTAAGATCATCAAGTCCAACCATAATACACATGATCCAGGGCACAGAGTCCCTGAGGCTGGCTCCATATGGGATGCACATGTCAGGCTGAGGGTACAACCACGCAAGAAATAATGAAAAAGCAACATGGGCTCCAACAGATAGCCAGTTATCAATTCAAATGCAACAAACAACCCCTGTGGGCAACGCTATTTCAAGAAGTGTCTACCTAACGGGAGCAGGAGTCCAGGAGCATGGGGTGCCAGTCTGTGCTGTCCTGAAGTTGCATTTTCAGCACTCATCCAACAACACAAAAGGTAGTTGGGGTAAATGACACACATTCCCTGAAGTTCTTATGGGATTTTAAATTGCATATTTAATGACAATTTGATCAGTAAGACAGACTAGAAAGAAAGGCAACAAAACCAGGTGTTTCATAAGGTCAGAATCACTTCCCAGCTCGCAGGAGTCCCCAGCAGCATTGCTTCCCAGCTTACAGTGTGCAGCCAAAGCATTCCCAGCCAGCAAACCTGGTATACGCAATATGCAGCACCTTGACATATAGGTAGCAGTATATGCATCTAATGCCTTTAATTTTGTATATTGCAATCTAGTGCATTAATAAAACTCAATAAATAGGCAAAAGAATGATTGGAGCAATATCTGCAAATCAGTGTGCTTGGAAGCTTCCAGTTTAGAAAAAATGCAAAGATACATGGTTCTCATAGCTGATAAGTTGTGTGAAAATTGCAGAAAAGATATTTGAAGGTAACTAATTCTTGCTATCGTGTAACTGAGTCAATGTTGTTTAACAAAAAAACCAACACACACACCAAAACCAAACCAAACCAAACAAACAAACCGAAACCACCACAAACCATTAACCTACTTACATCAAATGTTGTAGTATCTGGGCCTGACATGGACTTGTTCTGACAGCTGGCCAGAACAGGAAATTCTGGCAATTACAATATTCTCATATACTCATGAATCAGAATATTCTGCAATCCTAGTGAACTCTTTCAACAAAGCAAAAATCAGCAAGTTATGATAATTTAATCAAAAAGTGGAGAAACAAATCCTGGAATTTCTGTTTCCAGTGTAACAGCTGAGCTTCTGAACATCAATGGCTCACAACAAATCACTTGTGAATAAGCTACAGAGTAAAGATTGCTGACAGATATTATTTGACGCATAATTTTAATTAACAACTAAATTCAAGCAAGTCATGCTTTATTCCCAGGCAATTCAAAATAGAACAAGGTGACATTCATAAAATAAATTACTCTTTATGAATTATTCACCCATTTCTAATATCTTTTTCAGAATTTCCAATCTGTTCACTATACCCTACTGTGAAAACTTCAATACCATATTCATTAAAATAAACTTAATGTAGCTGAACCCTGAAGGAAAGAATACAAGGATCAGTCATTATGACTGTTCTGCATTTGAAAGTCCTGTTTTACACAGATACAGAACGTGTTATCTTACCTGCAGTTTAAAAGACATATCAATACCTGAATTACAGATGCTATCCTACAAAAGAAACTAAAGATATCTGGGCATGACCTACTGACCTACTTCAAGACAATCACTGGTAGCCTAAAAAGACATTGCATCTCTCCTGTCAATGGATGGTGGTTGTAAATCTCAGGATGAAACCCTGATCACAGACTTTTTCCCATGCCATATGAAAGAACAGCTGTAAGGTAAGGTGAGTCACAGGCTAAGGGAGTAACCCTGACTTTTCCCTTGCACTAAACCACCACCTGGGTCTGTCCTCCAACAAGAGCATGAAAGAGGTGTAGAGGCTCCTGAAACATTGCCATGATCATAGACCCTCCACTGATTCATGAACATAATTCCTACAGCAAAGGCAAGCAAAGCAAATATATTCACTGACCTTTGCTTGGGGAAAGCAGTATAGCAATGAATGAAGAGAAATTGGAGCTGCTGTTCTCTGCATTACTCACCATGGAGAGTTCACTTCTTCCCCATTAGTAAATACAAAAATATGTAGTTTTATCAGCAGCCAAGGAGCCAGGCTGTGGTCCTCAGAGGATCATCTGGCAGTTGTTGCTGCAAAGTTTCTCCATTCGGTTTGATATTAAGTTAAATAAGATGTCTCAGATCTTTCTCAGTCATCTGGTGTGTTATCTCCCATGGATATTAGGAGGGCTGTTCTCCCAAAGCCTAATGCGTCACTGTAACAAGCATGTGTCAGGGAACTGCAAATCAGCATATTACAAGGCATGGCTGTAATCCCAGCCCTGAGAAGAAAATACAGTATTGTACCAGAGGACAGGATTGTTCGTCAGCAGACAAGCTCCTGCTCTGCTGGGAAACTGAGTGCTTGCTGCTCTGGGCACACTGGGGTCCCAAATATAAGGCAGCAAGAACTAAAGGAAGGAGACCCACAATGCAAATCTAGTATTTAGCAGTTCAAGTAAACCCATGGAAGTCTATAAAAGCACATGATTCTCTATTACCTCAGAATAAACAAGAGGACCCAGACAGGTAGTGATGTAACTCAGAGCAACTTCTGTCCCTCCAGGTCACCATGACAGAGGAGAAATCAATGACATTGCTGTGCTTGGTGCTTCTATGCATAGGTAATGGAGAAACAGGAGGGGAGAGCAGAAAGGAAGGGTGGCTCTTTGAAAGGCTGGAGAGGGGCTTCCCAGACACTTCCAGAGAAGTATGTCAGCATACATAAATTACATCTGTTCTCAATTAAATAAAAACATTTTCAATGTCTGAGTTCTGTACAAGTGTCCAAAAAGTTGCTGTTTCTCATTTTTTAAGGAAAATTGAAATTTTACATAGACATTTCTGATCAAGCGTGTGTGTGGAAGGGGTGTTCTTTTCAGAGATAAAATGGACCACAAACTTCCAACTAACTGTTACTATGGGATGTACAGCTGTGTTCCCTCTGCTACATCACCACCCCAACCCTGTGCAGCTCCAGCCTCCAGTTTCATCCAAGAAACATGACTAACGTTCTGGAGGAGTAATCCAATGACTCAAAATTCTGGACAGTGACCTCTCAGGGCAGCATTGTATGGCCTGAATACAGCACAGGCTACCCTGCACCGATCAACAGTTCATGTGTCTCTCGAACAAGGAGAGGCTGCAGAAGTAGTTGGAGGAGCAAAGGAAAAACAGAACCCACAAGAAACCATTTTCCTTGGAGTCTCAGCAGACCTGCAGCTGAAAAACACTTAAAATAAATCCTGTTTGCTGTGAGAAGGAAGACGGATAGAACAGGAATGTTCATGACTCAAGACACCAAGGGGGGAAAAGAAAACAGCAGAGATGAAAAAGGCAGAATGGAAGAGAAAGCAGAACCTACAGTAAGGGGCAAATACTGTTCAACAGAAAAGGATCAAGCAGCGAGGAGAACAGGTTTCAACTGAAGTGTCACAAGCAGTTTGCTATCCAGCTGCCACCAATTAATTTTTGGAAACAAAGAACTTATAGCACAGGAAATAAGGTGATGAAAAATGACCAACCCAAAAACATTATTCAGAGTTTCTTCCTCACCACTCATATGCCTGTAATTACTACTACTTACTCTTTTTTAAAGGAGAGGGAGAGAGAACCAAGCCCATCACACTGGTCTCTGAGATCACTGCCTGGGTGCAGCAACACATCGAGCAAGAATGACCTGTGGCAAGTGAACACTTACGTGCAGTTCAACAGCTGCACATTGTTTTAAAGATGAACAGAAGCAGACCAAATACATTTTGTCTTCTTTTAATATCTACATATGTAAATATATCTAGTAGATAAAGGAAATCAAAATTCAAAGTGCTATCAGACTGCCAAAAGCAAAAAACCAAACATGGTATTGCTGTCAGCTCCAAAGAAAATAGTTTGTCCACCTTCTTCCAGAATCTTTACAAGATAGTAATGAAAAGCAAAAGGAAAGGAGGAAAAAAAATATATATATATAAAGAAGAAAATTGCCACGTAAATTGAAACCACATACAGAATCCCGTATGTGTATCACATACACGGTAGATACCAGCCCTGTTAACTCACATCAGATCAATACTCTCCACTGTCTCTGCTCTCTCTAACACACATCTGCACTGGGCATTACTACAGTTTATGGTTTATTTGTTCACATAGAGACAGAGGGAAAGACCATCTACAAGTAACAATCAACTTTCACTATTAACAGTACAAAGTGAGATGACCTGGAAAGCTTCACAGATCAGAGATTAAGCTTCAGAGATCACAGAATGGTGAGGGTCGGAGGGGACCTCAGAGGATCACTTTGTTCAACCCCCCTGCTCCAGCAGGGTCACCCAGAGCAGGTTGCCCAGAATCGCATTTTCTAAGTGGGTTTGGAATCTCTCCAGAGAAGGAGACTCCACAGCCTCTCTGGGCAGCCTGGGCGAGGCTCTATCATCCTCAAAGGAAAGAAGTTTTACCTTATGTTTAGGTGGAACTTCCTGTGTTCTAGTTTGTGCTCATTGCCCCTTGTTTTGTCACGGGACACCACTGAAGAGTGTCTAGCCCCATCTTCTTGACACCTACCCTTCAGATATCTATAAGCATTGATAAGAGCTGTTCTGATCAGACATGAAGTTCTCTCCTCACTGGCCATGGGTTTTTCACTACCTGAAGGAGCAGGGGGGAAAGCTTCTAACCCAGAGGGGTGTCTCACTTGTAAACACAGGAGCAGAGAGAGGAGAGGCTGACATGACTTAATTCACAGCCATCAGCCACATCTAGGTCATCATTTTTTGTAAACCTGATTATTTAGAAAAAAAATTAAATTGTGTGTTCTGATTTGTGATTGAGCCATGCCTCCTTGCCCCAGTCTAACCAGGCCCTGAGCCTCAGTGGCTCAGCAGAAGGGGGACAGTGGACAGTGGGTAGTGTGGAGGCATTGCGAGAGGACCACTCCATGTCACCATGTAGATGTTGCTGCAACTGATTTAAAAAACAGGGCTGTGGGTACCAGTTATGAAAGGAGATCTCAAAATATGTGTAAAGAGAAAACTTATGTGAAACATGCTTCAGGTGCTTGGAGTAGTTTGTGGTCTCTGTGTGTGTAATAAATAAAATATATATATAAAAAAAAAATTAAAAAAAATAACTGCTTCTCAGGCTTCCTACCAGATAAGGAGTAATAACAATCCAAAATTGGAAGGATGAGTAGAATAAGGAGTGGTAAAGGAGTAAACCA
>JAAGNO010028420.1:0-12008 GCA_033439905.1 Ceryle rudis | reverse complement strand
CAGCGAACCTCCTAGCTGGCAGCTCCAGCTTGCCCGGCTCCTGGGAGCGGCAGGAGTTTGTGTAATCCACGTGTGTGGCTCCAAGCAAAACCTACACATGTAACCAATGTGGAAAAACGAGTTTCCTTCAGAGTTCCTCCATCATGGGTTCCTCATTTTATACCAGCTCCTGCCATTCAGTGAAGACCAGCAGGTTTCTGCTCCTAGCAAGGGCAAAACTAGAGCTCCTGCTATGAAACAAGCCCTCCACCACTTCACCCTGTGCAGAGCTGTCAGGCCACTCATCCTTCCCTTCAGGACCATGAACCACGGGCATACTGCATCCCTGGCTTTAGGATTACTCTCAAATACCTGGGAAGCTCCTCAGTATGAGGATGCCGATTCCCCTTGGATGCACTGGATCCCAGCCTTGGCATCCCATTCCCCAAGCGCCTTTGGTATGTAACAGCAGCCTCGTGCAGTGAAGCCATGCTAGCTCTGCTGGCTTCTCACCCACTGCCAGTAGGCAGGTGAATGTGGGGGTGTTTGCGGGCAGGCTGTGGTGCACCCTCTGCTTGGACATTCTGCTACAGGCCTGGCTTTGCCTCCTGGCTGTTAGAGTGCTGCCCAGTACATGGGGGCAGGAACAGCCTTCTTGTTCTGCCTTTGTACAATGCTTAGCAACATACAGGCCCTGGGCTATGAGTGGTGCTTCTGGGCACTTCTGCGACACAGATAGTAATGCTTATTAAAACAGACTTGGGAAATGAAGGCTGAGGTAGCCCAAGAACACATCTGACAATTAGGATGAAGCATGAAGGGTAGAGCACTTACCTATTGCTAACTTGCTCTCCTTGGGGTATAGTGTGTGTGTGTGTGTGTGTGTGTGTGTATATAAAGTAGTTCATACACTAGTATAGTATTTCTCTAGTACATGTATTCTAGAAAATAAAAATCACATGGGTTCCCAGAGCAAAACTAATGGTATTTGCCTATATTTCTGAATTTCTTTTTTTCTTTTTAACTTGCAAAAAACGAGAACCTTCTGAAAGCTAAGAAAAGAAGTGGGGGAAAGGATGGTACAAGTCAGCTGTGACAGCTGGAAAACTTACAAGTATCTAAAATAATAAATAATTTCTATCTCATAAGTCTTCAGGACCTATTTTTTTGCAATTTTCTTTGAGGGTAGCAGCTGTCTTCAAATTACCATGGTTTCAGAGATATCCATCACTTGGCAGTGTGTCACCATGACCTTCTTTCTCCTCCTTCCTCCATCCCTCCAAGGAGCTCACTAAATCTCTCTTAAAAAATTCTGTCTGAGTTACCAGTTCTGTCCAATTATTCTCCCTCTACTGCTCTCTTGTTTGGAGAGGACAGAAAAACCAGTCCTGGTACAGAAAATGTCATCTTATCACTTCAGCATCTTTCTGTTTGTATTTTTGCATCCACATGGCAATGGCATTAAGATGGAGCATAATACTCTTTCAGCTCAGAGAGGGACAAGACAAATCCTAAGAACAGGAAGAGTTCTTATTTAAATGGTGTGGTTGTTGAGATCCTGAGTTTAGATGCGCACAGATTTTTATACTTGTACATTTAAAGTCGATGTAGGTAAGCAGCATTATAGCAGGACAGCTTTCCAAGCAGGGATGAAACAGTGACTATCAATCTGTACCTTGGAAATAGCACACAAAAGAAACTTCAACAGAAGAATCAAGGAGCTGCAGGTACCTATGTTCAACTATGCAGCTCGAACCTGGGGCTTAATAACAGAGCAGGTTAAAAGTTGCCTGGTTTTAAGTTTCATTTGGTTCTGTTTCTCTTTTCATACACATCTAATCTTCGAGATGTTCGAGGCATGAATATTGAACAAAGTAGGATTTTGCATGTCCCCCAGAGGCTTCATTTGCAAGGGATTGATGTCACTTTTTATTTTTTGGTTGCTCTCCAAGGTGTATGGTGACATCACCCTCTTGCTGCCACATTGCACCAGGGCCACTTGGTTTTCTAGGGCAGTAATTGCTTTTCAAGATTGCATCACTGTAATTCACACTAGAATATACTCGTTGTTTTGCCGGGTGTTTGTATTGCTTCTCTTCCATACCAGTTTTGTTTCTGTGTGTTTATTCCTTACCAGAGGGACAGACTCGCATACTGGCACATTTCTGATCAGGTTCTATATGGAGCAGTGCAAGTTCCAAGATACTCGAGTGATCCCAGTAAAATTCCAAAATACTGGGTAAAACAATGGAAAAAATAGAGATCTGTCATAACAATGCTGTTACACAGACCATTTATAGCTGGTAAATGTCATCCACCTTTGCACCGAAATACAATGCAGGTGGCTCATGGAGGGATTTTCGTCCACAAAAAAAAAATGATTATATGCTTTAAAAGTGTCTTGAGACTTTGTCATTATGATCTTCATCATCCATATATTCATGAAAGTCACTCCTCCCTCATTTGGCAACAATTTAGTATTGCTGCTTTACAACATATTTTACTAGTTGCTGTTGTTAGGAGTGGAAAAAACACAGAAAATACTTTTTGGTTGTATTTTTCCTATGAAATCCCTTTTGTTTGCTTACCCTGCCCCTCCACCCCCAATCTGTTAAGACTTTAAGTGTATGAGAAGCACTGCGTGTCTACACAGGCTCTGTAAGGCAAACCTGAGCTTCCCCTCTGTTCTGAGTTGACCAGCTGTGAATTAGAAGACTTCTGACAGCTTATTAGTCCAGGGCTGCACTGCACTACTTAAGTTGTGTGACTTCTCATCCAGCTGGCTTGCCTTTAGCAAACCTGGAAGGCGAGCAAAACAAGCTCACATATGTCTGATCAGCCCAATGTACACAGAGCCACAGCCACTGAGAGTGGGAATTATACAGCATTTAGACTATTGAAGTCCAAAGTCACAACCCTGGAAATCCCCCTCACCTATCTTGAGGAGGTGGCTCTATTCTACATAACAGGGTTACTTTACCTCAGCCAAGTATGCTTATGACTCAGTCTGCGTGAGATCCAAACCATGTTCCTTTACCCAAACCACTGGAAGGCTTGATTTAGCAGGTGTTTTAGGACATGTCTAACAGGTAGTGACATGACCTCCTAGTGCCCTTTGTTCCTTCCTCCCTGCCTTGCAAAAGCATGCTTAATTCTCTTCTCTTGTTGGGAAGGTTGAAACCTATTTCCTACCTCCCAACAGACCGCAGGATGATCCAGGTGGATAAATTCTACCCTCCCCATTAATAAGAAAGCTATCTGAGATTCTTTAACATCATGATTCCACTGTACTGCTTCAGTTTGTCATCATGAGAAAAAAAGTGTTCCACCATCTGTTTCAGTAACTAAGATGTATTTCTAACAGTCAATTGACAGATAAAATCCAGAAGCAGATTACAAATGGTATCGGGATCAGATTCCTGGTTCTACAAGAACAAAGCTTTTAAACTTCTGTTTTAAATGTGTAATTTCAAAATGTGACTTTTGCTGTGGTTGCACAGAACACAGCATAGTGAGACTCAAATCACTGCAGTTCTTACACGACCTTAAGGAAAAAAAAAAGTAACACTTTTTTTTGTTGGTTTACACCCCTTAATAAGCATTAATTCTATAGAAGTAAGTTGCTTTATATGAAATTGGTAAATTCTAGTCTACTCTAGGTTAAGTTCTCAAATGGAATTAAGACTCTACTTAGTTCAGTTTTAGGTCCTATCTGCACCTAGGGTATGGAAAGTGGGACTCATACAAAGATGTACTGCCCTCAGTCCAATGCCAAGTAAGAAACGGAGGCTTTACTGTTAGGCTCAGTATCTACTAAAAATAGGAAACTTTGTAAACACCTTTTATTGACAATGTTTTGCAAGCACCGTGCAGAAGTTTCATCCTTTGTAAAAGAAAATACATTCCTGGTCACAAATTACAAAGTTTGTGGATTAACGCAAAGCACCTGTCTGCACGGATCTGTAACTGTCTTCCCCCAAAACATAAGCAAAACAAGTATTTATTTGTATAAAAATTCACAGAAGCGTTAAAAAAATCATTTCCATCTCCTTTTCTCTTACTGTTGGTTTCAATACAAAGTGAAGACACTTGGATGTTCTTCAATAGTATGGTCAGCAGGCTTCACTTTGCATCTACTGTTTGGTCTCTGTTTCCATCTGACTTTCTTGAGATTCTTCAGCTTCTGAAAGTTTTTCATCATCTAAAATTCAATATTACTGTTAGTCAAACACGCTTGGTTATATTTTTATATTTACAGACTATGTTGCAGAGCTGTGTCCCATTTAATATTTTCTGTTGACTGCCTAAAATGCATATTTGAGTACCTTGCTATACAAAATGCTATGTTCAAACAAAACAAAATCCTTCACAGTTTAAGGTTGTTGTCTGTAACAGCTATTCCAGGAAACATGGGGTAAACCTTACAGTATCAATTTAAGCAAACAGTACTGGACTGCTTCAAATGACATGTGTTCTCTTTACCTAGTTATGGTTTATCTCAAACTGAAGCTGTGCCTTCCACTGAACTGTTACTTCCTTCACAAAATTTTAGAGGCTAGAATCTATACGTTCTATACAAATCTATACATTCATGTGAAACTGTATCTATACATTCATGTGAAACTGTATTTTAGACACTAACACTTAAGCAACTGTTAGTAACACATAATAACAATTAGGATTAACAGTTCATTCTGCTTAAGAAGATCTAGATGGCCTTAGAGAATGAAAGTCTGCTCTTATAGCCATCTCTGCATGTTAATCAGGTCATGCTCAAAGGCTACGCCAATTATTCCATCTTAGAAAGACATGGCAAAAATCCAGCAAATAATATTTAAAACAATATTATCCATACCAAACGATAAAAAGTACGTGCTGATTATAAGACAAAAGACGTGACCGAATTCCTGAATTTAGCTCTTGTGTATGACAGTTTCAGTCCCCGGTCTATTACAGGCTCGCAATAAGTAAATCATTTGGCTTTCCTGTATTCCAACTTGGTTTTTAGTAGTCTCAAATGATGCCATGATGGCAGTGACACATTCAAAACTACTGAAACAGGAATTATACAAATAAGTTGGGAAACTGTGCATGAGAATACTTTTCTGTAAGAAATACTTTTTCTGTTTAAAAAAACCCAACCCTCAAATTGCTGTTCTCCATCCCCACTTTTTAAAGAGGTCACTGCGTACAAATTAATCCGAAGCTAGTCAGGAAATGACATGGTGGCTAGCTTGTAGAGGAAAAACGTTTTGAGCAGTCTTGGGCTCTGGACTGCTACTGGGAAAAAAACCGCTGCAATGCAAGAGGTCACCACTCTCAGCTGCACACTGCTGGAAACTGCAATCCCTTTTGATCCACTGAAACCCAACCCAGTTAAAGATGTTACCTAAGAACACCTACTTTCCAGGGTTTGCTGAAGTTCATGGATGGTGCTCAGGAGAACGTGAAACTGCTTTCTCCTCAGCTCCAACTGGAATGATAAAATACATCTTTTAGGAAACAGAGCACGTACAGCCAAACAACCCAGAGCAGATTCTCCATTATGTTCCTAAAAATATTTATGTAACAGTCTTTATGAAAAACCTACCTTATCTTCAACATTTTCTTTAATGTGAGAAAGGTGTTGCAATTCTTTTCCCAAAGCTTCTAGCTGCCTGGAAAGAAGTTGTCATAGTTATTTTTATAAAGTTCTGTAAGATTTTTGCAAAATAGAGTTGAATGACGTAGAGGAAAAAGAACCATTACATTAACAGCATGGGTAAACAGAGCATAACGAACGAAATGACATAGAGACATAAATGTTAAATAATAGTCATAAACTTGTAATTTCAGGACTTTTACAGAAAAGAAAGCCTCCAAGCTTGAATACAGTTGTCCACTGGGCATTTGGACTGTAACAATTCAGTCCTACCACAACCATGTTATTTGCTTAACCATACAATGAAAGTTAAAGAAGTCAGTTACATTAAACACTCATGGCATTTTCATAGGCTTCGCTATTTCACTAACCTTCTACTTTGTTGACATAAGTAGATTAAATAAAAACATAGCATCAGCAAGGAGACCATACCTGATAAACCTACATACCCAACATACAAACGTAATTCCCAGACACAACAACTGACCAAATACGTAGTCAAGTACCTCATCTCTGACAGTGGCCCATCCAGAGTGAGTACTGGATAACACACAGACCTTACAGTAGGCATACGTAGAATAATCCATGCTTTTGATCAAACTACATGATATAGTTTATGCCTCAGCACATGGAATTTAACACTGTGAACCATATAAATACTCATTTCCTACAAAGCTGTCAGTTTTAATTGATTGCCTCTGACATTAAGAAATAAGGAAACATAAAACACCTATAATCTTCATTATTGTTCATACCCTTTTGAAATACATAATCTTTCAACACCTCCTTGGCATCTTTCTGCAAGCATTTGACTGTTTTCTGTTCTCACTTGGACCTGCCATGGATTCTAATGCCTACCATAATTTATGCTGTGTGCAATAGCACAACCTGTTTCTTTAAAGGTGAAGTGGATTGCAGCTACCCATCCCTGAGTAATTAGCAGGCAGAGCTATATAGGGATCAGCAAAGAAATAAAACTTTTTCTAGAGCACTGTCAGCTGACATAACTGGTTTGGGCAGGGAACAACAAAAAAAGGTCTCCAGTCCCAAGTAACTCCTGATGGCTGGGAAAAAGGTCTGGTCTAGTGCTACCTGACACTATTTTTTTTTTTTTCTGAGCCAGTGTGCTTCATACCTTGAAGGGAATGCCTGAAAGAGGGATGTGTGTGACACTGCCCCTTCCTTTAATGGAATCAGGCTCACAGCCTATAGGCTCGTACAGTGATTTCACTAGTATTTGGTTTCTGCTTTCTGAAAGACTTCTGCTTGGCTAAATCTTGCTGTTCACACTGTGCTGTCAGGTATAAGCAGACTGTGAGAAGACACGCAATTTTTTTCTAGTAACATCCAAGCCACACATGGAATTTTTCCCTTAAAGCATAATGAAAGCGTTTTCCTGAACTTTGTCCTATTGCGCCGTATGACTTGCAAAAGCTGTAAGTGTAACTCTCCCCGTAAACCGTGACATTTCTCCTCACAAGAAGTTTTCTCAAGTGTTTTAGTGATTAAGAGTTCCACAAAAAGCATGACATTGTTAGTGAGGCTTCCTCCACCCTAATTTCAGAGTGGTCTTTATTGATTCATAGTACCATTTTTGGTATACTTTCCTCAAAGTGGAAAGAAAGCAAGTCTTGTAATTAAAACACTGGATGAAAACTTCATCTAGTTCCAGTATTTAAAGTCTATTCATTTGGAGAGGTCAGCTAAGGCTGAAACACCTATGAACCAAGCTCACCTTAAAGATACTCCATTCTGTTACCTTGTCCTATTTCCCAGTCTGTAAAATGGGGGATCATACTCTGACATAGTTAAATTTGTGTCTTTCACTACACATATGAAGCACTAAGAACAAAAGGGCAAATACCATAATCATTCTTCCAGTGGATCAACACACTGGTATTTCCAACTGTAAGATACTGTCCTAAAGAGATTATAAAATTAAACTTAAGACAAAATGTCAAATTTGCTAGCTGTAACTTACCACCATTTCTAGCTTTGCTTAAGAAGCTTATGCTTGGAGGTGTTAAGCAAAATTAGAACAACCCTTCCAAACCTAAACCTGACATCCTCTAAGAAAAAAAAAAAAAAAAAAAAGTATGATCATTTAGTTGTTTCCATTCTTAATCAATTGACTTACCTGAAAAATGTCACTTTTGATAATTCTTTATTAAGAAGCCTCACTTAATAAATGGCACATGCTGACTAATGAAGTAAAAAGTACTCAAGCCTCATGAGAATTTGGCGGAATAAAGTTGTGGTAATGAAATCAAGGCACAGAAAAACTACATACAATAAAGAATTGTGTGAAATATTCTCAGTGGTTTATAGATACAAGAATTCTATTATTAGGGCAATAATTTAATCAAAAATCTTCTGCTGTGAAAGACCACGGGATGTGAAAAGACAGCCCACCTCTGCAATTTCTCTGAAAGTGGGCAACAGGATAGGCACGAGCTGCGCTTTGGTGAGAACAGTAACCCCATGCTACACCTTTAATCAGGTTAAGAACAACAAACTTACAGAAGCACTGAGTCCTGCAATGTTTCTTTGGCTTGATCAAGTTTAAAAGATTATTTCCCCACAACTGCCCAAACTGACCCAAAAGCACAGATGGTGATCTGAATCCAACAATGACACAAGCAATACTGTAAGTTGCATGCAAGACGAGTTGGACAACAGGTAGGTTGAACCTGCGTGCCAGGGCAGGTTACTGTGTGCTACACAACATACTAATTTATAACCGGACATGCAGGAACAACAATAAGGAAAACTTTAAAAAAAACAAACCAAACCAACAAAGAGCTTTCTCCCGCTTTCTCTTATTCCACCTTACTTGCTTGCATGTTACAGGTTTGTGCGATTACTGAATCCCCTGCTGGCACAATTTAGAACACTTCCCTGCTTATCTCTCTCTTCTGAGCAACTCATATCCCTCGTAAAGTGATGTTATATGTGTGTTTATAGCTGAGTTCACTTATTTACCTTAATAATGGAAAAATTTCAAATACAAAACTATCAGTGATGCATCTGAATCCATACAGATGGAGATTAATCAAAGACTGCTGATAAGGACACAATTTTAAAACACAACTCAAGTTTTTCTTGTGTTAAAAAGAAATTATATAAAAGTGTGAAAAGGTCAAACCGAAAGCAAAGAAATGTCAAGTCTGGTGACTTCTAGCTTACTGGCTTACTGTAATTCCATGTAGTCTCAGACTTACTTCAATGTTTCATGTCTGTCTGGATGGTGCTGTATGACTTTGGCCAATGCATCATATTCTGAAAGAAATTTAAATAGTCTAAATAATTCTGAAACTATAGATTCAAGAACCAAAAATCAGCTACCACAGAATGGTACAGATGCTTTCTCCTTCTTCAAAAACAGGCTTTTTCAAATCTCTACGTAACACATATATAAAAAACTACCTGCAAACATACCTACATAAAAATGTATATAATTAATACTATACTATAATATTTCAAAGTAGATAATTACATCAAGAGATTTTAAAGAAGCTACAGATAGGATGGTGGGCCATTATCTACTCACTGAAACTTACCCAGTGGTAGTGATTCATAAGGGATGAGGCCATGAAACACAATCTTTAGATACCTCTGCACTGCTGAACATTTTGTGTATGATCCATAAGCATTGGTTTTAGAAACAATCTCACGTATATATATAGAAAATAGTGCTGATAAGATGTTACACATAAACATTTAAGATATTTTAGGAAAAAAAGTATAAAATGCTGCATGAGAAACAAAAGGGGTTTTTAAAAAGCTGTAGCATTAGGAACAATATTATCATTTTATTGGCAACTACGGCAGCCAATTCCTGATGGTAATATTGTACATACACTGACTACCTCATTCACGTGGACAGATCTGCGCTGCAGGCTTGACAGAACATATCAAAACCAGACATGTCAGACCTATGTTTATCAAGTTTTAAAAACTCCACATTCCTACTCTTACGGTTCTTTTAATTTCCAGTTGAGTCTAAAACTATCCACAAACTTCATCAAGCAGTTGTATTTAAATACTTCCATCTGTTATACTTTCAAACATTTTCCTTTTTTTTTGCATTTCATTTATCAAGAAGGAAACCAAACAAATTCTTGCCCCTCCAAAAAAAACAGTGTTACAGGGAAATGCTTTAAGTTTCATTTGAAATCATCAGCACATGCTTTTAGGAGTAGGGAAAAAAAATACACCTCTCCTAACAGGTGTTCAGTAAGGACTGAGAGTTGTTGGGTGTGTAACTGGCACCATTCTGTGTATGCCAAGACATTACCCACCCTTAAGAGCTGAAGGAATACACTTGCATGATCAGTGCTGCGTTATATCTGTCTTCTGTCTTGCTGTCAATAATGTGATTTAGCTTTGTCAAGTCCCCTGAATTGCAATAGGATGCCTTTGGGATTTTTCTTCAGCCTGAAAATGTCTCTCTGAACTACTCTTTTAGGTTGTCCTGATGTTGCACATCATTGTTGCACATCTGCTGGTTCAGTCCTGCCTCATCCATCAAAAACTTACAGCGGTGGGTGCAGAACTCCTCAAACTCAATATAGCAATCATGATGCTGGTATATTTCCTTGCACATCTATTTTCTAGTACAATGTATTTTAAAATAAGATAATAAAATAATGAAAACGACCAGTGCAAAACCAGATATTGCTCCTTACCCTGACGATTCTTTCGGATCCTTTTTGCTTGCAGGATTTGTTTTTTGCATTCAGAAATCTTCTCGTGCGCTGCAGCTATACTATTTTCTTAAAACCAAGCAAACAAAAGGTATATAATTATAATGAAATCAAACAACATCTGTAAACAACCCATTCTGCTTAATTATAAACGGATAAAGAGCTATTTGTGACATGGTGGCCTGCTAGCTGTCAGCTTCAAAACTACATACGTGTCAATAGGTTAAAAAAGCTTTTTAATTGTACGTATTTTATATACTGAGAAGATGCTTAAGCGTATGTATGGTTGCTACCTATTAAGAAAAAAATTAAAACCCCATAAAGGACTAATCATGTATATATTACGTTCATCACAACTGGGCTGAGCTTGTTCATAAAGAAATTGTCAAACTGAAAACAGTACCATTTTCTCATCTTTACCTATATCCTTGTAGATTTTTTCATAATTTTCCATTTCTCTCAGGTTCATATCATACACCAGAAGAGTTTTTCCCATTGAAAATTCACACTGTGATAAAGTACTCAGCATTCGCTGGTACTGGCTGTAACTGAAAACAGACAAGATATTTATTCCTAAGCAGCAAAAAAAGTACCCTCTACCTTTACAAAACAAAGCCTCATGTAGCACAAGGAACAGTTAAATAACAATTATTAAATAAAGAAAACACTTCAAAGATTCCACGTATAGTTTTCTGAAAACGCAGCTAGAAATGCTGCACCCATTAACTCCACCATCATGCCCTAGGTGTAAAGTGAGGATTAAAGCACTGGGCAGATCGATCCGGGGCTTAGACGATTCCCAGCTCAGGCTGGATCTGTGAGCACCGAGATTAGTATTTCAACACTGCAGTGCTCCCTTGTACGCACAATCCTTTATTGTGTTCTCCGGGAATCTACGTCCGGTACTAGTGTGCACCCCGTGGCAGAAAACCCACGTTGTCGCTCAATCTTTGCTAGTTTAGCCTGTGTTTTTTTAAAAAACCAGAGAACGGCAGCAGCAGGAATAGCAGCAGTACAACCCTTCCCTAACAGAGCAACTGCAGAACTGCCAACTGAAATATTTAAGTCATGATCCTATTAGGATAGCGAGACTCCCAGATGGATCATGCAGTGGCACAATGATCCTGAGGGCATCCGAACGGATTTCATGATGGAGCCTGCGGCCCTCAGTCATTTCTGACCTGTCTCTAGTCCTCATCTGCTAGTGCAGCGTTTGGCGTTTGTACTGATAACACCACCGAGCCATACCGAAAGCAGATGCATATACGTTTTAATGTGGATCTTTTTGAAATGGCTCAAGCCCAGCTTTCCAATGAAATGCGAGTTAATCAGTTCCAAGGCAAAACCAAAAACAAACAAAACCAAAAAACAACCCAGAAAACAAATACCCTTCCTCTTGAGATCCAGAATTACACCACTTAATGAAACTCTTCACCAACAAATTGATCCTCCTGTCGTCACCGGCACCATCGCCATCGATCAGAAGTCGCTTGCGGATAACTTCATCTGAGGAAAAACTCCTGTTTAATGGCAGCCGCAGCCCAGAGCCGAGCGCGGGTGTCAGCCCAGCCCTTCAGGGAACGATTACCGCGGTTAAACCGGGAGGACCTGTTAATTAGCGGGGGTCCCAGGGTCCCGGACGGGGGGGAGGGGCTGGGGGACCCGGGGGCGCGCACGGAGGG
>JAAGNO010028419.1:11815-25199 GCA_033439905.1 Ceryle rudis | reverse complement strand
AGAAGAGAAGAGAAGAGAAGAGAAGAGAAGAGAAGAGAAGAGAAGAGAAGAGAAGAGAAGAGAAGAGAAGAAGAAGAAGAGAGAGAAAGGAGACGTGTTTTACTACATTACTGTAATAAAATAATAAATAGCAGAGAAATAGAAATGAACCAGCTGAACAGTTCTAATTGAGTTTTGCTTGACTGACCTACTGATAGATGTTTTCTAAAGAAAAAGAAGTTGTTACAGTGGATTGTGAAAATTATGTTACCTTAGCATCATTACAATGATTAGAATATGTGACATACTTTATGTCAAAGTCACTTCTCATTATTTTAATGAAATGCTACGTACTCAGCCATCTTGGGTCCATCAAGCTTATGTTCACTTTCAGGTAGATTTCCAAAGAGACACCATTATCCATATTGGTAAATATTTAAGTTTCTCATTTGTTGGATCAATAAATGTATGCTAACTAGCAGGAAGCAAAAGGACACCTCCTTTAAGAAGAACTCATCAGCTTAGACATCAATGTGTATTAATGCTGCTATATGGCTTTGAGAGTGAAACTGTTATCATACCTAATCAGATTGAAAGGAAGGTAGGGGGATTTGTGTCAATATATTTTCATATCCTAATATCAGAAGAATCTGATTCCAGAAGGTATTTCTTGAGTAAGGTGGGGAGGGGGGTGGGGAAGAAGAAAATTGTTAGCTTTTCTTTGCATCAAATCTATGCAAGTAAAAGATGCTCTTAGGCTTTGAAAACTGCTATCAGTGTTCCCAGGAAGAAAGCACAGGAGAACAGTAAATTTGTTATTGCAAAAGCATTTTAAATGCTACTGACTATTACCCAGTCTCTCTCTAGTCCAGTTATTTAATGAAATTAAGGTTGTTCTTTAGATATAAACGGAATTGCCAAAACTAGCTATGGTTTATGTCAGTGCTTTGAATTTGCTTGTGTTTCTGTTCACTAACAATGTAACAGTAGCTGAGACCAGATGCTCAAATAGACAAGTAGCAAAGAACAGCTCATATGTTATTTCAGACTTGATTAGTTTACATTTATCTTCTTGCTAAAATCCTTTGGGCTTCATCTGTTTATATCTAATTAAAGAAAAAGAAATTGACTAAGAGAATGGTGCTCTGGGAGGTGGTTTGTTTTAAAATCATAATTACTGCCAATACTAGCTTCATATTACTAAGCTAAGATTAATTCACTTTTCCTGAGAACATTTACATTACAGGCTTCATTCTGATGCTAAGCTTCTCCCAAAATTTGACCCTAGTTTTCAGAAATGACCCATTACATTATTCAAATTCAGCATGTTTCTTCATGTTTATGGTTATTTGACTATGAAATGTCATTTAGCTAAAGATGTCAGTTCAAATCACAGAAAACTTTCCTCTATCATTGGAAATATTCTTTTTACAAAAATGCTTGGGTAATACTGAAAACATGGTAAGAAACTTATTTTCCAGTTAAAACTTTTTGAATTGTAAAATAGTTCATCACAACGTAGTTTACAAAAAGAAATCATTACTTTCCCTGAGACCTAAATAACTTAATTTTCAGATTCTAAGCAATTATATTGCATGTTTAATTAGAATAATACGCAATTAATCAATAACTTGTAATAGAGTGCTTTATAGGGTAACAAGGTTCTGACTAAAATTCCACAGTACATGAAATGGCTCTTGAAGTTACATACACATTTTAACATGTTTGCTTTTCAGATGAGTGAGTTTCAGTTTTCATTGATTTTCAGTATTTTGCTTAGGATTAAGAAGCCAGGTTCAAACTTAGTCAGTGGCATATAGTGGGGCCACTTCACTGATGTGATTCCAGGAATTAACCTAACTGTAGGAGGCTCACCAGTGTTTAGATCAGATTTTTGTCTTCATATTCAGAAATGTGTAGTTATTTTAAAGGCAGTCTATTGTCTTTCATTATTACCACTCTTTTAATGACCTAATGATTGAAGGTTAGAGCATTTCCAATATATTTTTTATGTACAATATTTTTAATTTGCACCCAGGGATTATACACATACATAATCTTTTTGCTGCATCCCCAGTTTGTATGGTTTGGTACAATGTGAAGCAAGGAATCTGTCAATAAGCAGTCATTCCTGCTTTATTATGAGAGAGATCAAATCTTGTACTGGTTTTATTTTCTGCCTGTGAGCATTGTCTTTCCTTTTGGTGATAATACCTTCTTGTTTATCTGTTAATATTCTCCAAATTCTCAAGGCAAAATTCTTTCTACATGAATTTTAAAGGTTTTTCTGGCCATATTAACAAAGATATTTTTGCTCTATAGAAATAACTATATGCTACTGGTTTAGTGGCAGTTAAGCATAACTAAAAAGAGCATACCTTTTCTTGTTACTTCTGAGATTCTTTAGAAAATGCATAAGAATAAGCAAGTTCAAACTCCATTTTCAGCTTGTTTACTGAGGGATCAATATCAATTCTTGTTGTAATAATATTTTTTTTAAGACATGTTCCCTTTTGAGTATGCTGAGTTCAAAAAGGATGCTTCTGGGAAAAAAATTCTGTGCAGGAAATTACAGTTTCTGCATACAGAAATTCCTTTATAAACATTGTGAGAATTAATCAGTACTAGATGAAGGGACCATGTCTTTATTCCCTTTTACTATGAATTATAATAGAAGTAACTTTTAAGATATAATATCTGAGTGTGATTAAGAGGTTTTCAACATCAGATATACCATTAGTGTAGCAGGTTTTGTCAATTTAGCATTTCCAGCTATGAAAAACTGTGCTAATAATACCTATGAGAGATTCTAAATGATACATTGACTTTTATTTATCTTAATATTCCACATTATCTACAGTAATATTTTTCTCTAGACCAGTCAACATACATTGAGTATAATTTAGAATTTATTTTATTTATAGAGAACAATTCTAGATCAGGAATATCATAGAATACTCTTAAAGGAACCAGAATTAGAACAGAGGGGTTGACTGAAAGACAAAAGCTATAAAATTAAAAGGGATCTGAATAGCAGAAAAGTGCAAAAGCATAGTGCATACACACTCTGGGTTAAAGAATAATGGCTGAGCTATGTAAGGAAAGCAGCTTTAGCAAGACATAGCATACTTCCACAGGCATCAAACTTCATTGTATTGCCAAAGCACAGAAGACAAAAGAATTATTAGCAAATGGTGGTAAATTTTCTTACATTCTTTCTAGTCAGATGTTTACCTAAAATCAAAGACTTTGATGTCTTACTTCCAGTTGTTTCCACATTATTTCTGCTTTTCAGATAGATAGAATAATATATGTATATATATTTCTCCTCCTTATTTCTTGATAATCTCCCAGCAGTTTATGAGTATTCACTCAAGTTTCCATGATAAACAACATGCATCATTTCAGCCTTGAAGGCTTGGGAAAGATACTTTCTTTTTTTGTTAGTCGGTATACTTTGTTTTAAATAAAAACATTTTCTTCATCATGGACCTTTTCCTCTCCCATTTGAAAGTGTCTCAGTGAGGACCATCAGGGGATGGCAGAGTAATTTTAAATCCTAACTTTGCAAAAAAGAAAATACTTTTGTGTTTATCAATTAATAAAATAAACCCTTTAGTCCCTTCAGTTATTTTCTTATCATAAATGAAAAGGCTTGTGATCAGAAAAGTTCATCTGGCTTATATTACTACATCAGGGAAAGACTGTTTGAAGTGTAGTATCAGGTTTCTGGGGCCACTTGAGCTGCCTTAGGAAAAAGTTTCTGAAATCCAAATAATCTTTTAAAAAGTAGTGTTATACATATGCTAAACAATGGATTACTTCAAATTTGACAGCAATATGGCAAACCATTATTTGGAGTGCTCTGAGGTGTGCCAAAGTGTCCTTTGTTTACTTTTAGTTTTCCTAATGCAACAAAGCTATTTACAGAACTGACATTTCTAAAGTCATAGTTTTAAAGCATCTTGTCATGTAGCATATGAAAGGACACGAGATCTGCAGAAAAGGACTGTTCTCCTTTATGAGTTATACTGCTTCATTCTAGATCAATTTCATCAGCTGCATTTACATCATCTCCCCACATATCTGTTACTTAATTATTGTTGCTGACTTTCTCTGCCATCCTCTAATTTAGTGTTTAAATTTCTAACTGTAAATGGGCTAGCCTCAGCAGTATCAGCAGAGCCAAAGCTAAGCTATCACAAAACAAACAAAAAGAACCCTGCAAGATTCAGTTAATTTTCTCCCCTGTGCTGCATTTTGTGTGACATGCTTTTAAAAATCTTTTCAGCTTATTGAGTATAACTGGCACTGTCTTGTTGAAGACGAAGGTTAGATGCAGTTACAAAGAAACTGTATGCTCTGCTACATAGGATTGCACGGGTCATTTCTTACCCATATGTAGTATTTTAGCACTTGGGGAAAATGAGAAAAAATGGACCGCATAGGCTACAGCTGAGGATGTCAGAATGTTAAAAACAGAGATTGTTTTTAAAAGAAAGAGGAGGAAAATAATGAAGATCTAGTTTCAGGCTGTGGGAGCAGGACCTACAGGCACCTCCCTTAAGTTAAAGAAAGAGGCTGAAGCAATTGCCATTTAATTGACTGGAAACACAGCTAAACCATACTGCTGGCTTGTATTGATTCTTCGGGTAGTACCACTCAAAGTTATCTATAGGTTATATGATGTCTTCTTGTCCATTGGCTGTGGAACAACTGGAGAGACCTGCCAGGTTACATAGCTTTCTCTAGTAGAGCACAAAATGAATGAGTTGGTTTTAGGTAAACTACAGGATTTTAATGTGTATGTGTTTGTGTGTGTGCACATGTGCTTCAATGAGATCCACAAGAAACTCTTTAAGATTAAGGAGGTCAAGTGTTGAAAGACCATTTGCAATTACTAGGGGAAGTCTTCAAAAGTATGAAAGGAATCTCAAAAAATACCCTTTCAAACCTGGCTCATAATTCTTTGGCTTTTAAAATACTTCTAGCTAGTCGGTCTCTTTAAAAAAGGTTGGGGATCTTTTGTCTGTCTGACGATTGTGGGCAGCTGAAAATTGTATTGCATGCATTTGTCACACAGTTTGTGTCCCAGTCAGATGCTGATGCTGAAAGTAAATTAAAATGTATTTAAAAAAAAATAAATGTGTTTTAAATCCCAGCTGCTAGAAGTTATGACCACTGAACTGAAAAAACAAGCAACTGTATTACAGCTAAATAGTTTCAAAATAATTTTAAATGACCAGATTATGGTTTTATGGGTAAAAAGTTTATCTTCAAACCAAATAAAAGCAAGGATTGACAGTCTGGCAACTCATGAGCACAAGGGACACAAGAAATATCCAAACCTCTCCTGAGCTATAATGCCTATATGTACTGAGAAGCTTGGTGAGGAGAATATATATTCCTGAATATATCTCTATAATCTCACTTTAATGGTATCAAGTATGACTGGTTTGGATTGCTTAAAATAAGTCTCTGCCAACATTCTGTTTACAAATATCTCAAATCTAAGGAAGGTTTAAAGACATATGGATGTAAGTTTATTCTGTAGCTTGAAATGAGATCCAGAATCCAAATGCTGCAAGTTATGGAGTTTTTTTACATACCTTCAATTAATCATAGGCAGCTGCTTATGTCCTGCTGAAATCTATATTTATACCATGCTTAAAGAAAACCTGTGGGAAAGCTGCCTCCCACTGCCCTCCTGTGAGACCTGTTGACATTACTTGCAGCCACAGCACATTAAAAATTCAGTAATAACTTTGGCTATTACTGTTAGGCCTGACACGAGGGTAAAGTATTATGCTGTTTTCAGCATGGATACTCATGAATTAGTTGTGGGAAAGGAGACTTAAGTTTATAAACCATGATGATAGCAGCAGAATGAGTCTGGATGTTAAGGAGATCATAAGATCAGAAACAGAGATTTTACAGCAGACTACTAAGATTTGAGAATTCAGAGACTGAAGAGAAACAGATGGCAGATGGTTGGAGATTGTTACTTGATTCCCACTTGCACAGAAAGATTCCCTTGCCTAGAAGAGAGGAATTACTACCAAACAGCAACTGGGACCCATAATTGCTTTTATTTTTTTTAATAATAGTGAGATAATAGCTGGGGAAAAAAAAACCAAACAACCCAACTTTCTTTGTCAAATTGCTTAGAGTGATAAAAGATGATTCCAACTCTATTAGACTGCGAGCCACTGTGATTGCTAAAGCCCAATGCTTGGCAATGTCGTAAGATGTTCTGAAAAAACATAGGTCCTTTTAAATTAAAATAAATTCTGAAATGTTGCTGGACTGAGTTCAGAGAAGGGCAACCAAGATGATGAAGGATCTGGAGAACAGGTCCTGTGAGGAGAGGCTGAAGGAATCGGGATTGTTTAGTCTGGAGAAGAGGAGGCTGAGGGGAAACCCTATTGCTCTCTACAACTACCTGAAAGGAAGTTGTAGTGAGGTGGGTGCCAGACTCTTCTCTCAAGTAAATAATGACAGGACTAAAGGAAATGGCCTGAAGTTGCACCATGAGAGGTTTAGCTTAGATATTAAGATTCATTTCTTTACCAAAAGAGTAGGCAGGCACTGGAATGGGTGGTCCAGGGAGGTGGTGGAGTCACCATCCCTGGAGGTTTTCAAAAACCATGTAGATGAGACACTTCATGGCATACTTTAGTGGGATGGTGAAGTGTGTGCTTTGGTTTTTTTGGTTGTTTGTTTTGGTGTTTCATTTTGGGGTTTTTTTGGGTTGATGGTAGGACTGGTGATCTTGGAGGTCTTTTCCAACCATGACAGGTCTGTGATTCTGTAGAAAAAGACCAGGGATACACTGATGAATAATTTATCTTGATTCAGAGATCATATGCAAACCAGTTTTAAAAGTAATATTTTTTTTAAATAATTTTATATTGTCTCTATAAGATTATATGTTAACATACTTCAGTTGTTCTATTTCTCATCAGTTTCTCTGTTTAAAGTAAATGTCTGTGTATGCTCCTCTCTTTAGTGCTAGGCTAACATGATTTTTTTTTTCCCTCACTCTGAAAACAGGTTTTTCTTATAAGCAGTTTTTTTTTTGTTTGCTTGAAGGAAGCCCTAGACTTCCCAGACATGTGTAAAGCTGACATTTTCATGATAAGGCAGGAAGTTGGTTTGATGATTTTCAGTGATTAATTTTCAACCTAGCAAATTCAATTTCCTGCTTTCAGCAAGTTTTATTTCTTGAATGCTAATAGCTGAAACATTGTAAATAAATTAGGCTTGGTTCAGGATTTCATTTTCAACTAACTATAAGAGAATTTTTGGGGTTTTTGGAGTTACAGACTTGAACAAACTCACTAACCTCTTGCCCAACTCCTTACTAAATTCTTGCCACCAAAGTCCTGCTTGAATCTACCCAATTTTATAGTAAAACTATACCAAATGTAAAGTTTATCCTTATTTTTGTTTTATATTAGTGCGTAGGATCACTGGTAATGGAATAAAGCCTCATTGCATTCATGTTTAGACAAAAAGAAAAAAAGGTAGGTTTTTCTATCTCCTAGAAAGATTATGACTTTAAATGTGTGCCTTTAATTAGAACACTGTCTGAATTTCTGGCATTCCCTACTTTAAAAAAAGAACTGTTCAGCCTGGAAAAGGACAGCTAGGCAGGGAATAGATATCTGTAAAATCATGAATAACATAACAAGTACAGATCAACACTTAACGGTCTCTGAATACAAGAACTAAGCAGCAATGAAAGTAAAAATTAAGAGACTGAAAGAGGGAAAATGAGGTTGTATGCAGTTAGTCTGATTGATACACAAATTTGTGGATGATAATTCAAAATCATCTGGACATATTTCTGATAAAAAAAAAGTCATCTAGGATTATTAAAGACAATGTTGATTAACTGTGAGGTCTGCGATGCCTCACTTGTCTTGTAGAACTCCCAACTCACCAACTACTGTGGGGGGCATTGAAGAAAATACTACTACAGCCTATCTACGCTTCTCTGGATATCTCTTATCACCTACTTTCCTGTTGGAAACAAGAGAGTTGGCTAGATGGACTTTTTTTATCTCACCTGGAATAACTGTCCTTTTATCTTACTTTTCACTCACATTATGCTACATGTCACATACTTGCAGTGAAATACAACCCAATATGCATTAGCATCATGCAAAGATAACCTGTCTGTAGAAATATATGAGTAGACTATTGGTGTAGATATATGGACACACCAAGAAAGCTTAGTTTCCAACTGTCCAGAAGAGCATGAGAAAAAGGAATATCTTCTCTCCTGTGCAGTTCTTATATCTATATTGCAGCTATACCCAGACAGTTCAGTATGTTACCTCAACTACAGTACTGAAGTGTTTCTATGTGTGGGTTAGTGATAAACAGCTCTGGTTCCCTGCATGTGTATATGTTGAAGATCTCTGAATTTTAAGAAGTTTATGAAGTGTTGTAAATGTAAAGTTATTTACAATACTTTATTTTCTTTTAAAGGCTTGTTTAGAGTGGTATTAATTCATTCCATTGCAGAAATAAAATATGCCTCATTTAATTAAGTAAAAAAGGACCCTTATTCTAAAGCAAATCTTTTCAAGTTTATCTCCCCAAACAGTGCATGTAGCTTCCTGTGTGGAGGACCTTAGCACTCAGCTGTTTTGCACAGTCAATGCAATATGTACCTATAAATGCATTAAATCACAAGAAATCTTAAAAATAAATAACTATTTGATTTATGAAATTGAAATAGTTTTCTTTGGTACTAAGAGATTTTATTTATTTAAATCAAGCCATGTGTTTCGAATAACCTTATTACAGTAACTAGGCTGTTTGTCCTGGCACCTATCTAGCCATGGATATTTGTAATAGTCATGTATTTTCCCACAGCTGGATTGAAGTAATTTAAATCGGAGAGCATTGTCTCTTCTACAGTCTAGTCTAAAATGCATTATTATGGAGGAAGAGAAAGATCAGGGACTAATGATTCTAATATCCTGACAAAATTCTATATTTCTGCATGTAATTAATATATATTTTCTCACAAGATTTAAATAGGCAGAGATCTTAGTAGCAATCCTTTTAAATTCAGGCACAGCAATGTTAAGGGTGTTTCTTGTAGCTTGTTAGCTTGCAGAAACGTAAGGATTTTCCAGATGCAACAGTGTTTGTTACATCTATTTGCAGTAATATTGCTGTGGCAAAATGAGACTGGACTGTGAGGTTTAAGCAAATAATTTATTTGAACTCACAGGTTTATCTGTAAGGTCCAAGCAAAGCATCTATTTGAAGTTTAATACACCACTAATGCAGGGTTTTATGTATACAATGGGAGAAAGCACTATTATAGCTTTAAAGTAAGAACACACTACAACAAACTAGGAGATGCACTAAGTAATATACGTGTGTTAGCTAATATCCTCTTACCCGTCTAGGTAAGGGCTCTCAATCTCAGGACTGTAACCTTGGCTGATGTCAGGACCAAGGGGGAAGGGTCTCCATGCAGGCAAGGTATAGTGTGGGAGAGGTAACTCTCCATTCTTAACCTAAACCTTAGGACTTTTATCCCCCGGTTTACAAGACTGATTATACAGTCTGAATACACAAGGTTGTCTGCTATAACCCTCCAGGTGGTTGTGACAAAACTACGTCATATGGGATTATACTGTCTGGATTATACCGGTTGTCAATTGAGACCAACACTGAAACCCTCCAGGTGGCTGTGGCAAAACTATGCCTAATTGGATTATGCCATCGGGATACACAAAAGTTGTCTGAAACCACCACTGAAGCCCTCCAGGCTCTCTTTATCTTACTTTCTCAGGAAACTGAATAGTGGTTTAAATTGAGACTCGGAGCATGCAATCTGTTGAGGAACTTCAAGGCTCAGCTCAGTTTTAGGTCCTTTTTGTGGTGTAGCATTGCCTTGTTTGGCCTGGGATTTATGGACAACTCATGGCTGAACTATCTACACATCTCCCCTGGGTCTTTTACTTATAGATAGGGCCTTAAGAGAATCCAAGTCTGAGTCACTTGCACAACCCCCATGAGTCGCATACATCAACTAGAAGTTACCAAAACTTCCTTATGAACTATGACCCAGACAATTCATACAATTGCCTCATAGGATAATGAAGATAATTAATCACATGGGAAAAATAAACCCAAAAGAGAGTCTGTGTGTTTGCCTTCATGTTACCCTCTGAAGATAAGTTTGATTGCATGTCAATATATGCAAGTCAATATATGCATCCATGTACATCAGAATAATGATAAATAGCAAATAATAATAATGTTCCTATCAGGAACAAAACATGAAATTCCAAGAGAAAATATTTTTTTCACTTATACCCATATCCAATTTTGTCACTGAGTAAATTTGGGCCATACTACTCCTGCATTAGGATCTTAAGAAAGCCTTACTGTTTGTGTTGTGTTATCTTAGCATTTGATGTGTCCAATATGATATGAAAAACTCTGTAATGATTTACTGCTTTGGATGATTCTGTTCAGCCAAAATATGAAGCAAAGATAGCCAGACAGATAAGAAATGAACTCTCCCTTCATGACTTCAACACTGTCCTATTTCAAAAGTTATTTTAACTTTTTCCGTATTTGAAGAAAGTATTTCTGAAATTCTTGTTACAGTCCAAATAAACAGACATCCCTAATAAGAGTATGTAATTTTTGGCAGAATCTTCTACTTTTATGTTATAGAAAACAACTCAGGAGTTGAGTTTTTTTAATTGGGTGTATTGTTTGTTTGGGGCTTTTTTAACTACTTGGGAGTCTTGAGAAGGAGCTAAGTGATTTAAGAACAAAGGATATACATTTGCACTCTAAAAATATCATGAAAAAGCAGTCCAGATCTCATTTTACCTCTTACTCCTGCTGTACAAGTATATTTGAGTCAAAGAATGAACTGCATACGGGTACAAGAAGAAGTGTGAACTATAGTGGTGATTTACTAAATGACTGAGAGAAAGTATCAGCTTCTTTTTGATTTTTCTGAAGCTAAATCTACCAGTCCAACCTAGACTTCTCCTACCATTCTGATGATATTAAGTCATAATATTAGGTTTTCTGATATTAGGCCTTCAGATTATTATCTATTATTGATTTTTCAGGGCAGCAGTGATGATATTGCAACAAGAAGTCTGAGGCAATCAAGTGAGACTTCAGGGCCTTGGGACAACAGCTTAAAGGATCAAGAGCATGAGTAGCATTCTCCTCTATCCTTCCTGTTGCTAGGAATGAAGAGAGAAGAAGCAGGAAGAGCTAGCAGATCAATACCTGTCTGTAAGCCTGGTGTCACCAGTAGAATTTTAGGGGTTTTGATTATGAGTGGGTTTACATGACACCTGGTCTGCTAGCAACAGCTGGGCTACACCTGTTGCAAAGGGTAAAAAAGATCTTTGCACAGTGAGCAGGGCTCATTGAAAGAGCTTTAAACTACATTTGAATGGGGGAAGTGCATAAAATCACTCTTGCTGGAGATAAGCCTGGGGGTAATACATCACTGCTTAACAGGCAGTGTGTTAACAAGGTCCTTCAGTCTGCTGTCTCAGTGGAGGCAGAAGATGGAGATCCATGTGGTAGAAAACATGCAAGGGTTATTGATGTATTAGAAACCACAGTAGCGTCTGTGAATGGTCACATAGGAATTAAGGCTTCTCCCCCTAAAAAGGTGGGGGGGTCAATAGCCCAAGTTACACCTATGAATGCATGCAACATGGGCAACAACAGGATGAGATGGAAGCCATTGTGTAGCAGGAAAACTGTGATGTAGTTGCCATCACAGAAATGTGGTGGGATGACTCTCATAACAGGAGTGCTGCTATTGGTGGCTATAAACTCTTCAGAAGAGATAGGCAATGAAGGAGAGGCAGTGGGGTAGCCCTGTGTCCCTTGTGTTTTGATTGTCTAGAACTTAATGACAATAGGGTTGAGTGTTTATGGGTAAGAATCTGGGAGAAGGCCAACAAGGCAGGTATCATGGTGGGAGTCTGTTATAGATCACCAGTTGATTGGAGGTTAGCAAATGCTAAAGTCCATCTATGAGAAGGGCCAGGACGACTGGGGACTTAATAATTTCACCATCTTTATAAAGCATGAAGACAAAACACAGGCATAACCTCATCTTTCCATCCCTCTTTCTGCAGTATAAAACATATACTTGGATATACAAGTCAGAAGGAAATTACTGTGTGTTTCGGCAGGGTGGTATTTCAGGTCTCATGATGGAAAACATCTGCACCATACCCTAGAAGTACTTGTCTCATTTATAGTTTTAACATAGGCTGTTTATCTTGTCACGGTAACCTCTAAAGTTTAATTTTCCTTTTATTAATTATAATATTTTTGTAATACGTATGCTCAAAGCACACATTTAATTTAAGAATGTGAAATATATTTTTCTTGTTGACACTGTGGATATTAGTGGGGTTTTTTTCATGACTGGCACTAAGAACTTGAAGGACGATTGATTAACAACTTCAAGATTTACCCAAAACATGTCAGGGAGAAGCTTTAAAATGTCTTCCGATGCTTTTCAAAAATAAGTCTGTTTTCAGTGAGGGTTGTTTCTTTTTTAATAAAGCTACTCCAATTCCCTTGACAAGAGTTGCCATAAAGCAAATATGCACAGCTCCTTTAGATAAGGAGAGATATGAAACATTTCTATCATTACTACTACAAGTACTATAGTTATAAAAATGTTATGTATACATGTGTGGGTTTTATATATGTATATTTGAACCAGAATTGAAATACTAATCTGTGTTTGTTGAAGCCTCCTTAGCATTTTTGGCAAAAAATACACAATCATCATGAGGCCCATAGGAATTACGTATCTTCTTGCATTTGCAAAAGTGATGCCTTCAGATGATTCTCTTGGTCCTCATGTGCTATCTGAGGATAGTAACTACTTCCTTGATTTAAGATTTCTATCATCAGGTATTTTACTTCAGCTCCAACAGTGATGCCATGGTAGCATTGATAGCTCTGGCAACCTGGGGCAATGAAGAACAGTTGCATAATCTGTGAGCTTTATGACCTTTCTAACCATCTTTAAGACAGTCCTTAGTTTTAAAGAAGCAAGGACCATAGTTTGTTCTGCTATTTCCAAAAAGCTTTTACCAGTTGCTTGATCTTTGATGAGAAAAAGCCATAAGACTACTCAGCAGTGTGAAATATGTATTGGTAACAGGTAAAATCAAGAGTAATGAATTGATTCTTGGTGAGATTCAGCTGTATGCAAAAAGTATGAGGAATCCACTCAAACAACATAAAGGGATCCCAAAAACTCTGCAGGATGATGTCTCTAGCACAGCTTTTTCTTTCTTTTCTTTTCTTTTCTTTTCTTTTCTTTTCTTTTCTTTTCTTTTCTTTTCTTTTCTTTTCTTTTCTT
>JAAGNO010028418.1:46934-68733 GCA_033439905.1 Ceryle rudis | reverse complement strand
GGTGTTTAAGGAAAGATTGGATGTGGCACTTAGTGACATGCTCTAGCTAGGTGGTGTGGTGTCAGGTCTTAGGCTGGTCTTGATGGTCTCAAAGGTCTATTCCAGCCTCTATGATAATTCTGTGTAATTCTATCTGTATCCAGTACTGACATGCTATTCCCAGACAGGGTCATAGAAAGATCTTTGTTGGTCACGTCAGAGCTGCTTTCGAGACCAGAATTTTGTATGACACGTTTGTTATCAAAGCGTGTTGTGTTTGAGCAGTCAGAGCAAAGGACTGGGTACCATGCAGTCCTTGCAGGGACCTCTCTGGGCTCTGGCACTCATCTCCTATTTACACTTTGATCAAGTTGTTTCCACAGTCTCCCCTAGTTTCATCAGATGTGGAACTGCATTTATGGTGTGTGCTAACAGCTATCAGCCCACTGTGGAGGGGTTGAGATGTTCACCCTCCTATGTGGAAAACGCTATGAATAGGAGGATAAAGGGCTGGAATGTGTTTCTGAAAACATATAATCAAAGTGATTGTATCTGAGGAGAAACTTCTTTTGGCAGTAAATACTCTACTTAATCTATAAATAGCTGTTTAGATTGCAAAATACTCTTTGTAAGTTATACCCCTGATTTGGCCTGAGTGATAAAAAAAAATCTGGTCTTCAGAATGGAAGAGGATAAAATATAATGTTGCGTTGATGGAGCTGACATGACCTTGGCCCCAGATGGCGTTTTCTGCTTTATGACCCACCAAACTATCTTACCATGTGGTCAAAATTATATTAAACGTTTCTGCAGTCCTGGTGCATACAGTAAGACGTTCTTCTTCCAAGGGAAGTCTCTCATCCTTTGGAGGTGTTTGTATTGCTATCACCACAGCAACCAGAAAAGATGAAAGTCAGAAGCTGAAAAAAAAAACCCAAACACGTTGGCTGAGGTATGGATGGGCAGTCAGATTGTAAAACCACTCACGGAATTCTAAAGGAAATGACTGTTCTGTATTAAACAAACCTAACAAAATTCCTAGTGCTGCGGCCTAAAAATAGCACTCCTGGCTTCATTAAGTGCAATGATTTTTATAAGCCCCCTTTAAAGCAGATGGCAGGAATGGAGGATTCTCCCTCTGACAGAGGTGAGGTTTCTCCATCCTGCTTTGAAGGGGATTGCATCCTGCAGCATAGACTGCTTCCAAGCAAGGCCATTTGTGGTCCCACTTTTGACACGTTTTTTATGAATTGTGGCATGAACAGCTGTGACACTCACTCTGCCTGAGCTGGGTCATCATGAGACTGCAAATAAACCCTAAAATCTGAACCTTGAATACTACAGTTTGGATCCTACTCCACTAGACTTGTTTGAGACTCGTTGCCTAGCTCAGTTTAGAAGAAACTCTGGTCAGCCAGGATTTTGGAATCATCCCACATAGAGAGTATCTTTGCATAAATTGGGAGAACAAACCATTAGAATTCCACAAAAAATAGTTTCAGTAGAAGGGATAAGCCTATATTTTCCACAGAATAGGACAGAAGTTTGATTATTTAAAAGTAGCTAGAAAAGCTACAAATTTCCCACAGCAATATTCCATTAAAGCATGGTTTGGCCTTAGATTCAAACTATGAGTCCCTCTCTAAAATTACACTCTGGCTCAGAGCAGTGCCTTCTCACTTGTTCCTAGGATCCACCACAGATGAGTCTGGCAAAAATGGTAATTTGAAGACAGCACTCAAACCCAGTTGCAAACCCCAGAATTGACAAATTCTAACTCTTTTACCATTGTATTCAGTGTAAGAAGATTTGCTTAAGTCGCTCTAAAATATTACTTCATGTCATAAAGGGAAGGCTGTGTAGAACAGGCTCCTTTACTGCTAAACAGAATACATTCTGCAAAGTTCTTCCAGGGCCTCCGCTTTACTTATTTAGTGTAGGCTAATAAAAAGGGCTCTTTTTCCCTTGGTGAATTTAGGAATTAGATAAATAAAGCTCAACACCAGTCAGATGAGGACTCGCTTGTTAAAGATTAACAAGTACCCAGCCTTTCCAAGCGTCTGCTCACTGATATCTCTGCAGAAGGCTTCATGGTTTGCTTTTTTTGCACGTTTTTTGCATGCTATGTTAAGCAAGGACGGCCGTGTGTGATTGCTAGGATAAAGCTCCTTTGCCTCTGTGGGAGACAACCTTTCTCTCTAGCAAAGGCAGGCTGCTGATTTCATGGTCTTAACATCTCTTACAGCCTTCCTGGTCCCCAGGCTTCACATGCTCCACACAATTCTGTCTAGCAAAGCTGTTATTTGTTTTAAAACTCTAAAGAGCAGTTTATCTCCCATTCTCTGTTTGCAGATGACAGGGTTTTTTTAATGCAAGACAGTTTTTAAATGAAAACGGAGTACAGACTTGTATTTATTCTCCAAGAGAGGAGCTTGGGTAAACCTGGGGTTCATTAGGGACCTCTGTAGAGGCAAAACAGAAGTTCAGTGCTCCTGTGGCTGCAGTTGCCTCCAAAACACTAGTATTTTCCAATCTGAGTGGTGGAAGGGAAAGTAGAAGGAATGACAGAAAGATCTAAGGAGCCTGTAACCACACCTTCCTGACAGTGTCCTACCCACCAGGTCGTATGCTTTCCATGTGGATCTAGCTGTGGATGTGGATGAGAAGTAGTCCAAGTGGTTATGCAAAACAGCATTACAAAACCTGCAGAGTGGAGGAGGAGAGAAAACGGGGCAAGGATACATGCTGCCTTGGTTACAGGGTGGTCCCGTAATGGATAATATATAATAATAATTTAATTTATAATAATTTTATAATAACTTATTATAATCATACCTCCCATGACCACAGTCTATGTGCATTCAGCCTGCCTTTTGTGAGCTTGGATTTGCTTGCAAGGCTTGGAGAAATCTCACTGGATGTAAAGATGAATGGAGGATGTGTCTGGACAGACAAGTGAACGTGGTCACTGGCTTATTCTGCACAAGCTAACCAAAGTAAGTTTGCTTCGGGTTGGTGGACATTTACATACATATTAATGTTATGGTAAATTCAAAAGGAGTGCTAGTCCATCTACTCTGGTTTACAGAAAAAGCCAATACTCAAATATTGCACCATTTTTGTAGACAAAACTCAGGATAGTACCAGTTCTTAAGGACCTTTCATCCGTAATCTGCATTCTTCATCACAGTTACCTTCTGGTACCTTCCATGAATAAGAAATGTTTTGTTTTGGTTTGGTTTGTTTTTTCTTTTTCCTGAATGCATCCAACACAGCAGACAGGAAGAGTCACCCAGACTCATATTTATCTTTAATGCCAGTTTACACTATATGGGACAGCAATACCTACCGTGTAACATGCTGGCGCCTGTGTCTGATGCTGTGCCTAGCACAAAGGATACATGAACCTACTGGATCTCCTAGGTGGGGTTGTTGTTTTCAAATGCAGGTGTTAACCACGGGCCTGGATACACTCAAAACTCCCATAGCCTTGCTTTAGCCATAACACCTGAGGCCAGCCTCACCTACACGCATGCACAGATCCAGTAACTGGCTGCAGACTGGTTGAAATCCAAATAATGTTGCTCTTCTGATTATGTCTCCATGGACTCTTCTTGTGTGTGTCCTCCCACAGTATAGGAGCTTTGGTCTCCATACACAACCCATAAAAATAGAGACAGTAAAAGAGAAACAAATTATGTCAGAATAACTGAAAGCTTAATGGGAGCACAAATGAGGCAAAAGTCACTATATTTGCATTTATTTTCACTAGTTCTCGGATTTACAGGAGATCCAGCAAAATGAAATTTGATAATAAGCCCAGCTAGTTACAGTATCCAAGGAGAGTGAAAATCCCCTCAAATTGGATGAAACTTGATGCTGCCAGCATACTGCTGAATCCCCTCCAGTATATTTCCAAATCACATTCCTCCTTTATTCTACTGAGTGCTGCCCAAAGAATCAACAGTAAATCAAGTAACCTGCAATATACTTCTTTTTTATAACGCATCTATAAATTTCATGGAACTATGGACTTCTTCTTACAAAATCTAATTTGAGTCACTTGGGGAAACATTTCCATATTGAAAGGAACTCCTGGCTTTCATTGTACTTATACTTTGCTTTTACTGCATTGTAAATGCTTTGATTTAAAGAGATGTAGCCAAGGTAAAGCCCGCCTTCATGAAAGCCATTGGGCTCATTTCCACTTGGCAGGAAAAAAAAAGGCAGCTGCTGAGCTGAGCAATCTCATCTCCACCAGCCACTTGAGGATGGGCACGATGAACATAGACTTATGAGTGATGTTGGCATTTCTGCCTCCTGGATTGCTGTGTCACAGAAAGGACAAGGCAAGAGCCTGGCCGTCATTTCCATGGCTGACTCATGGAGAGAGCTGCTGCCAACATCCCTCGGGTCCAAGAAGCACCCATTACAGATTTCTGCATTCCCATCCCTGGATTCCTATGAATGGGTCTTTTTGAAAATGTGTGGGTCTGAGCAAAATAGTGGGTGCACAGCATAAATTGGGTAAAGCCTTCAAAGTACCACAACTGATTTGAAATAGCATTCCCAAGCATTTTCTGACAAGCTCTACTCCCATGTTATTTTGCAACATACACAGTCTCAGGTGCAAATGACTCAAATTTTGCTGTTAGTAAAAGACAAAGAAGAGGGCAGTCCAGCAACTTTCAGCTTATGGCTCATAAGCTAATATCACACAGTCAGCAAAAGATAGTTAAGAAACATAGTTGTACTGCCAGTGGACTCATGTTCAGTATTCATAAATGCAACCCAGAATGTTAAGAGGGCAAAAAACTAGAAATGACTGAAAGCATCAGAACTGAAGAATGAAAAGGAAATATAAAGGAGGAGGTAAGACTTAGGCTTATGCTTAAAAGCTACTGAAAGAAAATAAATGCAGAAAAAAAAACCCTCAATTAGGCTTAGATATCAATGCAGTTTAAAGAGAGAAAAAGGTGCTTTTAAGTGCTTAAACAAAATACAGACACAGATGGTGACTAAAACAACAGAAAAGGACACTAGAAGCTTGTAAATGCAAAAAGAATAGAATGAAGAAGAGATAGTGGTTAGAAAACAATTGTATCTGGTTTGAATGATCAAGTTGACCTCTTGCTGTGTCTGTCTTTATGGTGGTTGGTCCTGTCTCTCCATATAGATATGTATCATATCTCACAGCTTTCTTAGAGCAAAGATAACATACTTTGAGTTCCCTGAAACACCCGCTAAGGCTGGGGGTTGCTGCTGTTGCTGCATACCCATGGCAAAGACTTCACTGAGCTAGTCACTCTGTCTGGTATCTTGCCTGCAATCAGAGCCACTGCATGGAGCTGCTTTTTCACATAATAGCATTTAAGTATCACTCTGCCCAGATGTAAATTGAGGGACCTCTGGGGAATGCGCTATCCTGAGATGGATTTCCAGACCTGAGAAGTGTAGGCATTGAATCCAGTGACAAAAGTGAAGCAGAGCTCACAGGAGCCTGGGGAAAAGAAGACGGAGAGCAGGGGAAAGCCATGATGAGGGCTGGACTGGAGACCTTCACTTCTGCCATTGCACAGACACCAAACCAGACACACTCAGTTGCTCACAGATGTGTGATCAGAGACAGGAAAATTGATGCAATCCAGGCAGACTCTCACAGAGAAACCTGTTTGAATATCCTACATCTCACTTTTCTACATTATACTCTAAGAAATAGGGCATCAGCAGGAAAGGCATTGGAAAGAAATAAAGGAATACAGTGATTGCCTTCACTGGGTTTTCTAAGAACTGGTTAGGGACCAGTCTTCTAAGAGACTTTTGTGTGACTTCTCTGGTGTCTCAACAGTGTCATGAACAAGAGAGTTACCTCTGGCCTTTTATCATCCTCTTATCACATATACCCATCCAACTCAAACGAAGCTCCAAGTGCCATGCTCTCTAGTTTCCTATCACTCTCCCACACTCCTGGTATCTTTAATGTTGCCCATGTTTTCAGCATTATCTACTGGTTTTGTCGCAACTACCTACATGAATACGTTATCTCAAGAAATAAGGTGGCTGCCTTTGTGAACATCCTAGAAATGGCTTTATATATCAACAGTGATAAATGTCCCACAGTCTGAGAACATCCAGCTCAGAAAATGTCTTGAGATCCCTTCCAGAGCTACATATCCTTCTTTCCATGAAATAACGGCATATCTGAAAATACGTCCAGCTACCTGTATGGACTTTTTATTTTTCTAAGAAAGGCTTGAACATTTTTGTTCTGTGCACTGTTTGCATTTTCAATATTTTATTGTTACTTAAAAAAATCCAGTTTAAAAAAAGAGAAATATGGTTCCTATGAAGCAGATATAGGATTGCCAGTACAACCTTGATTTGGCACAGTGTTGGAAATCTGGAATTATTTGCTAAGTAAAGGATTTTTCTGTTATATGACACATTAAATATTCCCTTAAGAAACACTTCAGTGGAGGAACTGCATTGTTTCAGGGTGGAATTGGTTTGTGGGTTAAATCATCATATATGTTGACTAGAGTTTAAAGTGTCAAAGGTTTGAAACACAGAAGGCATCATTTACAACTGGTAAAGCTGGCTTATAGCTTGCTCTGGGTCATAAATTATCCTTCTACCCACCTACCATCTGCACATCTATTGCTTACATGCTGGTTAAATATTATTTGAAAGTAGTAAAGCATAAATAAAATTAGCGATGGGTGAAATGGGATGAATTTAAATTGGCTTCTCTGTTCCAAATCAAAACAAGAGTTTAAAAGGATTTTAGCAAATGACTTGATGTAACCTCATTTCTCCATCTTCCGCGGAATACCATGTTTTCTTACAGGACTGGGAATAACAGGTCATCCTCAAATGAAGGGAACCACTTATCTAATTTGGTGCCTTCCCACTTCTGACTTAGCATTTATATCATCAGGATGGGAGACTGAAAAATGTCTCGATGCTGGATGCATCAATTAACATAACACAAATGTGGGCACCTGGACCATGACACAGGAGCTGGTCCCTTCTGCAAATCACCACTGAAGTTCTTGGGAACTTGGAGGTATGAGGAGGTCAGGAGCAAACTGTAAACTCCACAGCAGTTTTCTTTCACAGGAAGTCACAGGAAGTCTGCTTCTAAACTGTATGAAAGCAAGTGCTGAGGCTATTTGTTTTCATTCCTTCCCTGTGCACAGTGTAACTGGTTTCTGTGCATATATTCGTCACTGCTTTGGACACAGGGACATTACGGGTGTTTACAAGTGGACTGTTTCCCACAGCCACTTTTCTAGCACACATGCCACAGCACCCAGTATAACTCCCACATTTTGGTATGGCAATGAAAGCCACATGTAGCTGACTTGAGAGAAGCCCTGTATATCTTTGCATCTTGCAACGCTCCCAGGGCTGCAATGGAGGCAGCTCTCCAAGTGTTTAAGGAACTGACAAGAACGAGGTGCCAAGCAACATTTCTCTCGGGGCTAACACTACTGTCTTTCCAAAAGGCAGACTTTAGTCAGCTGTGCCTCCGCCTGCACTTTCTGTGTGCAATGATCTGAATGCACATTTTTGGTTAATGCTGGAGCATGATTGCAGACAATTTGTGAAGTGACTGCTTCCCTGCAGACAGGCTGGTTGGCAGCTCAGGGCTTCCCCTTGTAGCACATGAATCGTCATCTCAGAGAACCACTCAGGTTGGAAGGAACCTCAAGACATCATCAAAGCAGAGTCAACAGTGAATTCAGACCAGCAATTAAACAACTTGATCCTTGTGCCTTGATCCAGTCATCATGAAATCAGACCCCTCTGGGGCTTCCTGTCACAGAGGGGGGCCGCCATGCAAGTGTTTGTGAGAAAAGAGGAGGGAAGGAGATACAGTCCATTTTAGGAACAGAGATAAGAAACATTTCAGGCAGTTGAGCCCAAAAGCTGGAGGAGAGGAAGGAAGGGAACAGAGAAATTAATCTTGGGCATTTGAGATAAGACTCAGTGTTTTCAGAAAACACAATTTTTTTTACTTATCCTTCAGAGCCTTTAGACTGAGAACAACATGTGAGATATGGCCTAACTCTTTTAACTTTTTATTTCATATAGTCATTTGTACTTAGACTAAATGAGTGAAGAAAAGCTGTGCTGCTGCTTGGACAGTCTTGTACCTCTGCTCAGGATAGGTACAAATGGAAATCATAACATGTAGAAGAAAGAAGAGGAGCCATCTCATGCTTAGTCAATTCTGCATAATACAAACTGGTCTTGAGGACAATCCCCACACAGACAGGTTAAGCCTGGCTAAGGATCAAATGCATCTTTAGCCACCACCAAGGTGTCTTTTCATAGGTTTCTTCAAGCAGAAATTGATAACTACTTTGTTCGACTCCCACAGTCATTAGAATTTACTCTACTCAGGTGTGATTTGCCAGGATGTCAACTGAGTTAATGTCCTCAGCATAATTTCAAAGTCTAAAAAGGTATTATTTTGTAAGGTTTGAAGCACTTGCAGAAATAGAACTTGCCACTTGCACCTGCCCAGATCCAGTTTAGGAACATCATTAAAATAATTGTGACTCCTTTAAGAGACTTTCCTTCAAGTGTATGAGCATATAATATCTTCAAAGATCAAGAACATTTTATTGTACACTCTCTTTGAGAGTTGCACCATTACATATGCCTGCTTTAGGTTTGGCTCCAATGATGATCTCACTTAATTATGTGTGATTGGTAGCATCCCAATTTTATGTCCCCATACCTTTTTGAGTTAGATAGTAAAGATGAGGAACTGACACCAGAGGTTCATTTCATCACCTCACTAACTCCTGTTTAGTCCCATTTCAGTGGGAGTTATATGTGTCTAAGAATCTGGGCCAAGGACCCTCAAGGTTAGGTCTTCAAAGCTCACTGTGAATGCAGGCAGGACTTTCTGGGATGCTAAAATGTTTCTGTAAGGAACTTCTAAGGGATTTTAAGTGGGATTTGAGTATCTTTGAGGATCCCCCCTTCTCTAGCATCCTTATAGAGTCTGCTGTAGGGCAGACTAGAAGCAACAAAGGGCTTTGAACTGTACCTACTCCCATCACTTCTGTAACAAGAAGATCCTTTTCCTTACTGTTGATTATAACCCTGTATGGTTTGCTGCAGCAGCTTTTTGCTTTGGTGATGTGGGTGTTACCAGTACATACAAATGAAAACACATTTTGAAAATGCAGTGACTTTGGTTCCAGTGGAATAAAAATCCACAGTATATGTTGCAAACTCTACCCCAAAATTAAGTTTCTAGTAATTTTTGGCTATCTTCATAACTGGTAGGCAGAGTGCCACCAGCAAATAACTATCTGTTCTTCACAGTTAAGTTCTTTACTTTATGGAGACTGACAAAGAATTCTGCAAACTGAATAATAACTCCTGGGAGAATGGAAAAAGGGACATGGGAACACTTGTACAGCATTTGAGAAGTCTCTAGCTGTGAGTTACTTCTGGGTGGATGGATAAACCGATAGGCACATAAACAACAACAGACGGAGAAGGCACACAGTTCACTGAAGTTTACAGTTCTCTGGAAAAGTAAGTCTTGCGTAACAGCTCTGGATTTGCACAGAGCAGTCTGCTGTATTGTTATTTCCACTGCATTGTGGCAGGTATATCAAGCCTGACCACAGCAGAGCTTTACAGCATATGAACCACAAGTTCAGAGTTTGCCATCCTACCCAGATTCCTCATTTGGTGGGGCAGCTGCTCAGCTGATTCTCAGCAGCCATTCCCTGTTGTTTGCAGCTAAAATGTTAACAAAGGCTTTCCAGATTAGTCTGGGAGCATTTTGTGGTTTGAGATGTGCAGAATTTCTGTATAATGATTCCTCTGAGGAAGAGGAGGGCTTTACAGCTAAAATATAATTTCTAAAGCCTCAATGGACCTCTATCCTGTTCCTTGTTGTCCAGTCCCAATGGGATTATGAATTTTCCTCGCTGCACAGAGATTTTTTGTAGTTTAGTCCCCTCTTTCTTTGTCAATCCTACTGCAAATAGACAGAGCCTATAGACAGGGATGTCATATTGATTTGCAAGACCCCAAAGATTGCTCCTGTGTATTTAGGGGCTTCCTCTTATTGGTATATCCATCTCTAATTTCCAATGTTTGTTTCACCTCAAACATGTTTGTTAAGTAGACGAAAATTATCCACATTGATTTACATATGATAGACCAGACATGAAGGAACAAGTAACTCTACAAGGTCACTCATAAAGCTTTTTACTCGAACAGAAGGAAAACCTTGATTTCTTGGTCTCTGTTTAAATTGGCCAGTGGGATAGTGTGGGGGATACTGTGGGATTGTATTCCCTTGGAAGTGCAGATAAGAGTCTTTTTCAGACTATGCCAGAGCTTTTGTCCAGCCCACATGCCCACACACCCACTGGGGACACCAGACCCTGGAGGGGGCAGGTGGCACATGCCCGTGTCTCAATTCAACACAGTGAGACCGCACACCTCAGAAATGCTCTCAGGAACATGACTATAGTTAAAGGTTGAATTCCTCACCAACACCATTCCTCATTAACACTGTTCCTCCTCCTTCATGCTCATTTCTGTCAAGAACAACATCTCAAACTTGACAGGAATATTTTTTTTTCTAGTTTGATTTTCTATTAAACAAAAGATATGCTGTGGTGCTTGTCTGATTCCTATGGCTACTGACTCATGGGTTAATGTATAACCAGCATATTCCTGAAGTATTTAAGTTGCTATTTCTCTTCACTTTGCCAGTGTAATGAGGTGTTTGATGAAGGGAGTTCAGCTGCAGTCCAGCAAATGTACATTTTGTAGGCTAGAGAGAAACCACAACAGTCTCTTGCGTTTAATTTTCTGATAAATTGGGCACTTCTGCACCTTACATCAGGCAGTGACACAATGCAGCCTTGTTAATCCAAACAGAAACTGCTCCTTTAGTAATGGAGTCTAGGTCTGTTTCAGCAAAATTAGATTTGCATCACTAATTCAAAACACCATAAAAATCCAAAGGATGCTCTGGAAGTAGAGGTAATCTGCTCATCTGTTCAGATAAGTGAAGCATAAAGCCTCGACAATGTGAGGAGGTAATGGAACAAGTCGATGCCAGCATACAGTGCTGGTTAGTTAGATTGAAAGAGCACATCTAGTGATGATTGTCTTCTGTTATTTTGTGTGGGTTTTGGTTTGGTTTTTTTTGTTTGGTTGGTTTGGTTTGGATTTTTTTGCTGAAAAACAAATCAAGAATATACAGATCAAGAAATGCATTAAAACAGCTCAGAATCACTGATGGGTTTTGTTACCTACTGCCTGGTCTTGGGTTACTGATAACTCCAAAACCATCCTTCTTTTTCAAGACTTTGAACAATGTAATTAAGGTTTCTTGGAAATAAATCAATACTTGATAACACCTCTGAATAGAACTCTGGCCAGACAATTTGCCTCCTTTATTGAGACATGGCTAGGAGTCACTGGTGTCAGAGCTTAAGCTCTCACCTTTTTGCTTCTGTGTTTTCTTTGTAGGGGAGGTTTTCTTGTTGCAGTTAAAGCTTCAAACCTTTCTTTCACGGGCAGCAGCTGCTGAACAGCAGCATACAGGAGGACTGTTGTAATTGACCCTGAATTTGTTAACCCTTGCTGCAGGTCTGGATGGAAGGTGGGCTGCAGCAGATTGACTGCAGTTTTCAACGGTCGTCTTCAGGAGCAGTCCATCTCACTTTGCATCTCCTTCATCCTCGATTCCCTAGTAGTATACACAGAAAATGTGACTGCAGTAGGATCTCTAGTGTTACTCAGTGGGGAGGGGAAAGGCACTCCATGGAATGTTGGGGGTTACTACTCCCAGGCAATTATGCCTCTGTTTTTAGCTGTCCCTGGTAACACCTCTCTTTCAGGCAGCAGTATGGGAAGCCATTTTAGGAAAGATGATTTACCTTTTTTTAACATGATTTATTCAGAATCTGGCAAAGCTTAGATAAATTCCCTGGAGTCTTGAAACTGTTTAGTCTGAATTTTAAGGGAAACGAAATTGCAGTTTCGAGCAGTTAAGTCATAGGTAAGCCCTAGAACTCTTACTTTTGCAAAAATGCAAAAGGGAATGATGCAAAAGGAGGATTTACTAAAGTCTCCAAAGTCTGGAGGTTTGGTTGAAAAAGTAAGAAACCATCGAGGCCTTGATACTGAGCTATTTCATCTCTCTGTGTTGCTTGACCCATTTTTCTTCAGTGAGAGACAGAAAGGGCCAAAACCTTGATGCTTTCTGTTTGACTTTTTTTTGGGGAAGAAACTCCAGTACAGACCACCCAACAGAGAGAGGTGGCATCATTGTGACATATGTGAAAGCACAACCGAGATCCAAGTCTACATCCATCCCACACTGGGACTTGGACATGTTAGTCTCTGGGTGTGCTAGCACCCGAGGAGCTCCTCCTGGGACCAGCAGGAGTCTCTCTGTCTCTTGTTATTCTTGACTGGGAGAAACCCCGTGGAGATTTTCCCACTATCTGCTGATGCTGCTGTTGGCAAGGGCTCCTTCTGCAGTGAGAAGATAGAGCAGGGTGGTATTAATGAGGTTGCATTATGTTTGCAAACATAAAGAGAAAGAAAGGGTTCATTCAGATACTCAACACTAGAGTTAAACATTCAGTGTAATGAAAACCTCTGTCTGCTCTTTGCCAGACCAAGCTGAGCTGTTTCAGCTGGGATGGATTGGATCTGAAATGTCTCTTCAAGCAGAATGGGGGAAAAATAATCATCTTGATGACGTAATGGAGGAAAATAAGGGTCACAAGCCTGGATGGTGATCGCTGTCAGACAGAGGTTACCCATAATCTTTATTGGCCACATCCACTAGAGTGCTGCAGGGAATCAGTTCCCTCTCATTAGGGTGCCCAGGGAACAGGGCTAAAACATCTGCATATTTAGGACTGAACATCCTGCCCTGTCATATGCATGATCCTAAGAAGACTTCCATCAGAGAAGCAAGTTTGATAAAAATATGGTGTAATTTATGGGGTGGGGATGCACTAGACTCCTCATGCTGTTCCTGTCCTTGCATGATTTATGAACTTGCCTCTAACACCTAGTTCAATAACCTAAATTTGGCATATCTATCATTTAAAAGCACAATGGCTGTGGAGAGTGAGCCCTCCAGAAGCCATCCTTCCTTGGTATCTCCCACCACTGACCACATCAGGGGCCGTGTGCCACTTCTCCTGCCTTTCATGTAGGACTTGGATGGAGAAATCTGCATCTGTGTCTTTTCTCATCCTCATCTTTTTTCTATGGCACACATGTAATGAGGTAGATAGAAGTTCCTGGCTCTTTTAAAGCCCTGAGGGTGGAAGATGCAATGTACTGTTGCTGCTATAGCACCTAACCATGAATGTAACAGCTCAGCACAGAGAGGTCTCAGCCTCCTGAAAAAGCACATCTCTTCTCTTGTGGCAAAGGAGATTTGAAGAGCCGGTGAGCATGAACTGGAATTTTTCTGTTAAATACAGCATGAAAGTCTTTCTTTAGAAGCTAAATGGATAAAAACAGTGCATGAAATTGAAGTTGATAATTAGCAAGTCAGTCCCAGTGAGGAGCTCATAACTGCTTTGACCTTCGGGCTTTGTGCAAGGGCTGAGAAGGGAAGCACATCTCCCCAGCTGTGCAGCACAACAGAGCCCATATGGTTTCACCTGAGGAAATGGCAATGCAGCCAGCTAAGCCCTTGCAAAAAAAAAAAAAAAAAAGAAAAAAAAAAGAAAAAAAAAAAAAAAAAAAAAGAAAAAAAGAAGAAAAAAAAAGAATCATCAGGTACACGAACTGAGGTACAACTGTGAAACGTGAATCGTGAATCTGCATATTCTGACATTGGTGTGTCACCTTTCCTCTTATCAAAAGTTGGGCTCTAATAGCTAGCAGTGAGGTTATGTAGGCGTAAATAAGCAAGGACATAAAAAACCCAGTCTTCTGATGCCATCAAATGAAATTTGAGCTAAAACTAGGGAGGAACTTGAAATTTTCAGCTGCATACAAAGATTATCACTATTATGAAGATTATATGCTATTATAATTATGAGGTGAATGATGTGCAGCACTGCTGTGCAAACCTGGAAAAAAAACACTGGTCCTTCCCAAAACAAGAAGAAATTGTGCAGAACTCTCCTTTTCTCCCTCGGACAGTGGCAGAAAACAGCATCATGCTTTATAGTAATATCCAGAGGGTTCTCAAAATGCAAGGGTCACAAAATGGCTTCAGATTTTAGCAAATTGTTGTAGTGTTCATCTTAAACCTAACTGACAGCTTTTAAAAGCACTCTTGAGAACAGCCTTTGTGGTTGATTCATTCCAGTAAGATCTTCAGGCATTATAAGCTTGGCTGTTATGAGGCTGAATGAAAGGGGTGCCGTTTTCCAGCAATGATAGTAGAGTCCTATGTACATAGTCTGACAGCATCTAAACACCTTGTGTCTGCACAGTTCTTAGGGCACAAAACAGATGTCCTTCACTTACATGCTTATTTGAGCCAACATCTTTTATTCCTTGAAATGACTGAATATATTAGGAGTCATGCATATATCGCAACAGAACAGAATCATCTGTCTTTACTATGTGCCGTTATAGTGACAGATTATATTTGATCTGCCTCCCATCTGCAGTATGTGCAGTATCAACCTGTACATACAATCATATAACATCACCCTGATCAAGCATTATTACCAAAAACATATTGCTGGGTGCAGAGGTACTCTTCTACTTCCAGGAATTGATATGATTACAAAGATGTTTCAAAACTTAAACATGTAGCCTAAAACATATATCCCAGAGGAATATAACCACTGCCTGTTCTACCAACAGAGCCCAGAGGAGAGCAGACAGCTCAGCAGGCAAGCTATGGAGGTTACCTAATTTCTGACTTATGAGACTACAGCAGTCCAAACCCACTTCAGTTTTACACTGTTGAAATGCCAGGGGGAAAAGATAATTACTTTGATGACAGTGGTATAAATGCAATTAGACACTTGACCTTAGTGTTTCTTGGTCACATGCACAGAGTTGAACTCATGGCTAAATTTGGGACTGGAAAGTTCTTTTTCTCCTCCCCAAATCCAGCCCACTCACAATGAGTTTTTTGCACTTTCTCTGCAGCCTTGGTAACGATCCTTTGTCCCTTGAAAGTGATTTCCTCACGTCCTGTGGGGCCCTTGGGTACCCGGCCTCAGTCCTCTTTGTTATCTTCTTCTGTACTTTTGATCACCATTGCATGCACCATAAAATATCTCTTTGACACATCTATTAGCTGGAATTCACTCCCACAGAGCTTCTGTTGTCCTTCCCTCAGAAGACTATGCAAGGTGAGAACAACTGGAACAGTAAGTAAATTCTACCACTTAAACATACAGAAGGATTATTCTGTAGATTGGAGGTTATACTGTGTTGGAGTTACAGTATGAAAAATGTGCTTCCTTATAGGCAGCAGTCAACTACATTACTCAAGTGAAGTCTGCTTCCTTCATGCTCCACTGCCCCAGCCCTCTCCAAGAGTCCACTCCAAACCAAGTGCAGTTTTTACCAGTCTGGTGTAAGCAAACACACATGCCAAGTATTGTTAAAACCCAAAGCTCACTGAAGTCCAGAGAGATACTGCAACCTTTGCAGTCACTTCTGTGCACTGGTTCAGATTCCGTAACTGTCAACGTCCATTACGGACACATCAGTTAATGCTTTTACTGACAGTAGCAGTAGCAAGATTTACAGTTGAATGGGCTCAGGAACTGAACCATCCTCATTCTCTTGGTTGTAGGACCTTAGTGGGGCTAAGTCATACTACAGTAGAAATAGAGGGCAGGAAGGAACCATGAGAACTGTCTGGTTCATGACTTTTCTAATTCTGGAACACAGCTAAAATGCTAAAAACAGTAAATGAGGCACTCACCTCCAGACACAGAAGATGCTTCCCATAGTGAATTTTGAATGATGTGTGACTGAACCTGTCCTAAAAATGCCAAAATGCAAAGTCAAGCATAATTCCACTACTCTAAAGTGGACCAAGCATTTCTAGTCCACTCCAATTTCGTTCTTACTTCTTAAAAAGCCTAAAAGAAGGATATCTCATAAGCTCCGTAGGATGCCTGTCCCAGTGCTTTATTTCACTTTGCACTTGGAAAGGTCTTCTTAACCTTCCTTGCTGCAAAGTCAGTTGATTCCTAAGGGGGAAGGCTGCAGAAGCAAGCACGTCTGCAGTCACATGCAGCTCCCCTCTTCTTTGGTCAGCAAACTCCATCTCTAGTGCCATGAATTTGCAACTTCTCAACTCAGATGAACCAAACTTTGACAAACAAGCCAGAACTAGTGACCTGGAATACCCCAGGGGGCCAGGGGGAATATCTGAGCCCCCAAAGGAGAAGTATGAATTGGTGCTTACTTCAGATGCACAGTTCTTTGCTCTCCTTATGAAAACACATTACTTTTCTGCTGGTGAAGGGTGCCACACCACACTAAAATCAGAGGAAAACAAAGTTGCTTATCCACAGCAGCAGATTCAGCCTAGCACTAGAGACATGGAAAGCTTCCATATGCCATGGTGACTAGTTCAGTACAGCTCGTTATCCATTCCCTCCAACTGCCAGGCACACTGCCCCCACGTAAGCACTATCAATGAAGGCAAGCATACATCTGGATGAAAACCACACTGATAGGAACATGCCATTTTTAAAGCCTGGCTTTTGGTTCTGAGTTACATATTCCAACACTAAGGTTAATGCAGGGAGGGGTGGCAGAAAAAAGAGGTTACCAGATTTATTCTTCCTCTGCACCATGGCATGTTGCAGGGGGAGGAGTTCAAAATGGCCCCTGTGACAGCTGCCAGCATCTTCATCATAGCTGGTAAAAGAGAAACTTATTCCTCCCAGATACTCTTCAGCAAGAGCTTTCTCAAGGGGAGTGACAGATTCCCCAAGCCTTCATCAGTAGCAGGAACCTCCTGAAGGAGCATTTTATTTTCAGGAGGTATCACAGTGTTCCCATTTCTATTCTGCCTCTTTCATTCTCATGCCCAGATTGCCCATCTTTGAGCTTGCAGTTACCCTGATAGGCTATGCACAAGGTATGTGGCTACTACATGCACATCCCAAACACAAAACTGAGGTCAGGCTTCCTCAGCTATTCCAGATGTTCTCCTTGGTGAGGAGATAAGCAAGTCGCACCATTGGCAAATGGAAGCCCAGAGAGGAATGCTATGAGACTTCCATAGCCAACTGGACTCTTGGCATTACAGCCTCTGCCTTTGGACCAAGCAGCGTGACAACAACCACAAACCCAACCTGTGCCAGTGATGCCAGTACCTGAATAATGGGAAATATAAATTAGGGATGCTCTTCCACATCCGCCATTTTGGCTAAGCCACTTTACCCTTGATGGACCTATCATTTATCTAATAATGGCTTGACTGTTTCTCCTGATTCCAGGAACCAGTGAGCAGCATACCTCTCTGTGCTGCCGACTGTCCACAGCACAGCCTGGCAGACCACTGATTTCTATGAAAGACAGCAACAGGACAAGGTGGAGAGAGCAGCACACAAGTGGTTAACATATGCCATGAAGAAATACACATGCACATACTGCCTCAAACAGCCAGAACCTCTGAGGTTGACATTTTCCATTTTGTTCCACTAGAATTAAAATGCTCATAATAAAAATGTGGCAATCAAAAGCAAAGAAATTGTCACCAAAGCAGGATTCATTTCTGTCTATATAGTTGACCAGAAGTCTTTCTGCCTCTTACAAGCAACGTTAAATGCCATCCATTAGAGCAATAAATGCCAACCAAGTCCCTTTCTTTCCACCTGTGATTTTAAAAGTACATTTCCTGTGCAGAAAGCTGTGTGCTTGGCAACCTCTGCATCTCCCCTCCTGATGAGTAGCAGAAATGCTGCATGCTAAACTCTCTCCTGTAATGACATAGATTCCCACACCAGAGAAAAATTCTGAAACTACCCAGGAAAAACTTCAAATAACCTATAACGTATTTAACAAACCGGAGGCAAAAGCGAAAGTCAAACCCTCAAAGCATACACAGAGAGAAAGAGAGAGAAAAGAAATGCCCTCTGCTTGACCCAAAATAACAGAACCGTTCTGCATAGGAAAGAAAATGAATTACCATTGTGGGGACCCTCAGTCATTTAGAGTCTCCAGTCAAGGCTGAGAGCCATTCTGAGACTGCAGGTTTTTCCTCCAACTTCACTTCCCGGCTTTGAGAGGAACTAGTTAAAAATGACATCACTGCTCATACTACCCTCCTCCCCCTCCCCATTCACTTGCTAAAAAAGCTGAGGCTGCTCCTCTCCCCCTGCATTGGCTCCAGATTTGCTCCTCGCTCCTTGCCAAGTTCCCGGTCTGCAGTTGACCGTGCGGGTCCGTGTCAGTGCAGGACGGAGGATGCACCGTCTTTGCGTACTCTTAGAGCATCCCTGCTGGCACTCACTTGAGAAATAAAATAGCCTTTCCCTTAGGAAATCAGAAGAGGTCTAACCTCGCTATGTATAATGCATTACACAGCCAGCTCCGTTTACAGAAGGCAAACAGTCTTCCTCTTTGAAGCAGGAGGGAGAGGAAGACCTTCCTAGGGGCTCTGCCTTTTGCCTCATCTTCCTTATAGGAAAGGACCCTCTCTGTGGTTTGCTGCATCCTCCTTGAGTTAGGACTGCAATCTATCTTTTTTTTTAATTTTTTTTTTTTTACTTCCCTCCCCCTGACTGTGACATCATCAAACACCAACTCTACTTCTGTAATAAAATAGGATCCCAAGCAGAGCTACCTGGGATGAGGTCATCTGGAGGACCCAGGCAAGGCTGGCTTCTCAGCAATCGTTGCTTCTTAACAAAATACTCTGCTCTGACACAGTGTCGTCTGGATGTAATAACCCTGCGCTTGCTGCAGATGAGGACACTCAGCTGCCAGGCTCAGATCAGTCTTCTTCCTATCCCTGCTGGTTCCACCAGCATCAACAGTGAGCAGGTACCTCCCAAGTGTTCCTCTGGTACCCACGATTCACCTCACAACTCCATTTGTATCCTTCCCCTAACCGCTAGGAAGGATGCTGCAGCAAAATCCCTCAGCCAATGCTCCTGCCTGTTACAAAGCAGCCAAGCTGAGAGCACCCAGTGCACACACTCCCAATGTTCCTCTGCTCTCTGTAACTCCTCGGCCTAAGTATTACTGAAGGGAGCCTTCTAAAAACAGTCACCCCTGATTGACGGATCAGAATCTCATGGCTGGGCAAGAGGCCAGCCCCAGTGCAGGGCCTCTTTGTTGCCAAGGGCACCCGCCACCTTATTTTCCCTACCTGCATTTTCACTCCTGGGGTAGCACTGTGGCTTGTCCTGAGTGCTGCCCATCCCCAAGGTGTCCAGCAGGCACCAGGGTGGCCAAGGTGAGCCCCTCCACCATGCCAGGGTGAGGGATGGATGGCAGCTCCCGGGCTCTGCAGCCTCCTTTGCTCACTCCCATGCTTACGGCAGCTGCCGGCAGCAGCAGCAGCAGCAGCAGCCAGAGCACTGGCAGGAGAGGGGAGTCTGTGTGTACATGCATATGCATAACATATGCCTTCGCGTACCTATTATATACACACAAAGCTACCTGCAGATATAAACACAGGAATACATTCTGGATCTCTTCTACCAGCAATGCCACAGACACACCAAATATTGCACAAGTAACAGGGCCAATGGAATAAGGCTGCATTTGCAAATGTGCTCGGAGTCATTTTTGCACTACCTGTCTATACAGCCTGCACTCCAATACAACCCCTGTTTCTATGGTGGTTACAGGTGAGTATTTGACACAGCTGTAAAACCTTCACAAAACTCATGCAAACTCCTGTAAGAAGTACAGTGGTAAGTCACACACATGTACAGTACTTCTTTGCAGACTAGAAATGTCTTACATGGTGGGGGACTGCGAAAGTCTTTCAGCAAAGAAACCCCCAGCAGCTCTTTGAATTAGGAACATGTCGGTGCATCAGGTCCCAGAGGAAATCCCTGCTAGAGACACGAGCCAGTGGGAAGTTGAATGAAGTCAGCAAAAATCCTGCCTCAGGGTTTATTCATAACTCTCTTCCCCTTCTCTCCATCTCCAGAGCTGTGCATGTAGGCTGGTAAACACATTCATATAAAACACCAGAGCCCTTCTGAAGGAGCCAGCGTTGAAAACCTGACACCCCCTGTCAGTTGGGAAAGAACATTACACACTCAGCAAAGAGTAGGTGGTGTTACCCTGGCATAGGACTTCTACTTAAAGAATCTCCCTCTCCATCTTTTAACAAGTGCACGACCCTGCAAATGCCCTCTCCAAATCACAGTCCTGCCAGGCTGCATCTACCTTCTCTGGGCATGCAGCAGGCTCAGGCCTCTGGCACGGGCAGGAAAGAGCCCAAGACTGAGGAGTGATGACTGTGGTGTATAGGAATGTGGGACCATCTTTGAAGCTTGTCCTGGTTTTGCTAGGACAGAATGATAGGTTTGCCATGGTCTGCAGGCCATTAGCAGTTTGGAATCAGCATGGGCAGTTGACCCAAGTTGGCTACAGGTGTCACAGTGGGACAAGTATAACTTTATTTTATGCCAGCATTGGTATTAGTTTTGCTTTTTCAGAAAATCTGTTTTCATTTCAACATATGAGTCTCCTCTCCTCTTCTCAATCTCCCTTCTTGGCTGGGGAGGGGTCATCAGGTAACAGGGCAACTGCTCTAGTTTAGCCCCAGATACAGGCTAAATATAGACACGGCTCCTCTGGTATGAACCTTCAGATAAATACAGAAGAGCATGTCCTCTGCCACCACTCATTAATCAAACCTCAGTTTTCTCACAGCTCTGATGGGTATATCACAGTCATTAGCAAAGGGGGATCCCACGTACACGTAGCAGCATCAATAACATCTCTGGAGTAACATCGATTATACATCATATACTAGATCAAAAGAGAAAAAAACAGACAGTGTGCTAATTCACGAGATAAATCTCCATATTTCCCTTCTAAATGAATTAAATGCATAACCCAGCTTCTTAAGGAAAAAAGGCAAACCTGCTACCTGTCCCCTGCATTCCATCCTCATAATTTTGAGTTACCTGCCCAAGTTTGCCAGAATAATTTAATTATGTTCTATATAATTAAGTTTCTACAAATTTTAGTGGCAAAAAACTAAATAAAAAACCAAATCGGTGCCACTCTTACTGAGGACAGACAGGTATAATTCAACTGTTGCACCTTCCACTGGGAACATATGGGCTGGCTGGCCCTGTGCTAGTGCTGGTTGGCCCTGTGCTAGTGGTGGTTCCCTTGCCCTGGGAGAGGGAAAGGTGTCCTGCAGCTTTTCTGAGAAGGTAGAGAGCATTTCAGAGAGTAAAGGACAAGTCAACAAATCCACATGAAGTCTTTACTTCTTGGTTTTCACTAGTTAATGGGACAATTTCGCTCAGCATTTCTGTTTTCCTAAATCATCTTCTCACAGGTCTATCAGCACTAATTGAGCACTGGAGCTCAAATGCCCAGGTCTTTTATCCCCTGAAGAAACCTTTGAATAGCCCCTTGTAATTTTACTTTTGTTCCCTTAACTGATGGCATTAGTCAACGAGACCTAGACAGGCTGGAGAGTTGGGCGGGGAGAAATTTAATGAAATATAACCAGGGCAAGTGCAGAGTCTTGCATCTGGGAAAGAACAACCCCAGGTACCAGTATAGGTTGGGGACTAACCTGCTGGAAAGCAGTGTAGGGGAAAGGGACCTGGGGGTCCTTGTGACAACAGGATGACCATGAGCCAGCAATGTGCCCTTG